>JAPXFQ010001457.1:0-64678 GCA_028564705.1 Apricaphanius iberus
ACAGGGGAACCCAGAGTCCAGGTCAAGGAACAGGGACTGCCACCCACCCACTACCCTATAGAGATAGTTTCCCGTCCACTACCCAAAACTAATGAATTAAAAGTTAATGCTACTAGAGCAAAGTATAAAAATCTCATAAAGATAAATAAAACTCGGACTGAACATAAAAACAAATCAATTAAATGTGGTTTACTAAACATAAGATCTCTCCCCTCAAAAACACTCTTGGTAAATGACTTAATTTGTGAAAATAATATTGATTTGTTTTGTCTTGCAGAGACATGGTTGCAGGAAGAGGACCATGTCACAATAAATGAGTCAACTCCCCCTAGCTACTTAAACTTTAGTGTCCCTCGAAGTACTGGTCGAGGAGGTGGAGTAGCAACTATCTTTCATTCCGATTTACTAATTAATCTCCAAAAAAATAATAGTTACAGTTCCTTTGAGCATCTAGTTTTTAGCTTTCCTCATACACATAACAAAGCAGTAAAGCCACTTTTGTTTGTGGTCTTATATCGTCCACCAGGACCTTATTCTCAATTTTTAGATCAGATTTCAGATTTTCTATCTGACTTAGTTTTAAACACTGATAAAGTCATTATAGTCGGAGACTTCAATATTCATGTTGATAATGAAAGTGATAGTCTAAATACAGCTTTTAACACTATCCTAGACTCAATAGGCTTTACTCAAAATGTGCAGGGACCAACACATTCTTGTCACCACACTTTAGATCTTGTGCTGACTTATGGCATTGACTGTGAAGAAATAACAGTCTTTCCACATAACCCTATCCTGTCTGATCATTTCCTTATCACTTTTAAACTTACTCTAATGGATCATATCAAACCTGAAAGAAAACTTCATTATACCAGAACGTTATCAGACAACGCTGTAGCAAATTTTAAAGAAGCTCTTCCAACTTTAATTTCCTCAGTTTATAAATGCAGAACAGAAAACAGTGATTTAACTCGTGACCCCTCACAACTTGACATTTTAGTTCATAGCGTTAATTCCTCCCTGCGTCGGGCAATAGACAAAGTTGCCCCCTTGAAAAGGAAGGTGGCTAGCCATAGAAGATTAACTCCCTGGTTTAATTTAGAGCTACGTACCCTAAAGCAGAATGTTAGAAAACTAGAGAGAAAATGGCGCTCCACGCATTTACATGATTCCTTTTTAATATGGAAAAATAGTTTATTGCTATATAAAAAGAGCCTTCACACAGCTAGAACAGCATATTATTCATCTTTAATCGAGGAGAATAAAAATAATCCTAGGTTTCTTTTTAATACAGTTGCCAAACTCACACAGGATCATAGCTCTATCGAGCCAACCATTCCCCAAGCTCTAAGCAGTGACGACTTCATGCAATTCTTTATAAATAAAATAGACTCCATAAAGAATAAGATAATTGGGAACCTTCCCAATATGCTTGCTTCCTCCTTAGTTAATGAGGCAGCCTCAAAAATGGTGGAACCTAATATATGCTTAAACTGCTTTAATGCAGCCGAACTTTGTGATGTACTAAAATTATTAGCTTCATCTAAACCTTCAACTTGCGTTTTAGACCCAATCCCAACTAAACTCTTAAAAGAAGTTTTCCCTCTGATCGCTGCTCCAATTTTAAATATAATGAATCTATCCTTAGTCAATGGATATGTACCACAGGAGTTTAAGATTGCTGTAATTAAACCTCTACTTAAGAAACCCTCTCTTGATCAAAACGACTTAATTAACTATAGACCGATATCTAATCTTCCCTTCTTATCTAAAATTCTTGAGAAAATAGTTGCACACCAGATATGTGAGCATTTAAACAATAATGAGCTGTTTGAGAAGTTTCAGTCAGGCTTTAGAGCTCATCACAGCACTGAAACAGCTCTGGTGAAGGTTACTAATGATATTCTCATAGCCTCAGACAATGGACTGGTGACCATTCTGGTCCTGTTAGATCTCAGTGCTGCCTTTGACACTGTTGACCACAATATTCTCATAGAAAGGCTTCAAAGTGTCGGTATAATAGGAACAGCACTAGGTTGGTTTAAATCTTATTTGTCTAACAGATTTCAGTTTGTTCAGGTAAACAATAGATCTTCCTCAACCTCAATAGTTACTTGCGGAGTACCACAGGGTTCAGTGCTTGGGCCGATTCTCTTTACTATATATATGCTTCCTATTGGTAAAATAATTAGGCAGCATGGGATAAAATTCCATAGTTACGCAGATGATACACAGCTATATCTATCCATAAATCCTGATGAATCCAATCAGTTAGGTAGACTACAGGCATGTCTGGAAGACATAAAAACTTGGATGACTCTAAACTTCTTGCTTCTAAATTCTGATAAAACAGAAGTTGTCGTCTTTGGACCAGAAGCTCTGAAAAAGAAACTACTTAGTCAGCCCCTTCACCTGGACGGCATTAAATTAGCCTCCAGTAATAAAGCAAAAAACCTCGGTGTCATTTTTGACCAAGATATGTCATTTAGAACTCACATTAAAGAAGTCTGTAGGATTTCCTTTTTTCACCTTAGGAATATTGCAAAAATTAGAACCATCCTGTCCAGGACTGATGCTGAAAAACTAGTCCATGCCTTTGTTACTTCAAGGCTGGATTACTGTAACTGTCTATTATCAGGTAGTCCACAGAATACAATTAAAAGTCTACAGTTAGTTCAAAATGCTGCTGCTAGGATTCTGATGAATATTAAAAGAAGAGATCACATTTCCCCTGTTTTAGCTTCTCTTCACTGGCTCCCAGTAAAATCTAGAATAGAATTCAAGATCCTCCTTCTGACATATAAAGCCCTTAATAATCTAGCTCCATCATACATAAGAGACCTGATTGTTCCATATGTTCCTAACAGAGACCTTCGCTCTCAGACTGCAGGTTTACTGGTAGTTCCTAGGATTTCTAAAAGTAGAATGGGTGGCAGATCTTTCAGCTATCAGGCTCCCCTCCTATGGAACCGGCTCCCAGGGTTGGTTCGTGAAGCAGACAATTTGTCTATCTTTAAAACTAGGCTAAAAACTTTCCTCTTTGACAAAGCTTACAGTTAGAGATATGTTTATAGGTAGTTAGAGTCAGGTCAGACAGGTAGATAGGAAGAGACAGGTTAATGTTAGTAGTCAGGCAGAGTGTCAAAAGTTAGGAAGAGATAGGAAGAGGTAGAGTAGCTAGGTAGAGATAGATTAATGTAAGCCAGGTAAAGATCCGGAGCCGGTCGCGGCTTACCGCCGCGGAAGAAATGTGCCCCACAGGGGCCAGCCAGCGCCGGAGAGAGGTCCCTCAAGGGGATCCTCCCGCACAGTGCGGCCGCCCATTACCTGCCGGGTTGAATCCCCCGGGCAGACTGTGCGGACCCCACCCGTTTATCTCTTAAACGTTTCTCGCCCTCTTCAACTCTGTCCTCTCAGTTCTGTCTATTTTTCCTTAAGATAGTTGTCGACTATCGGTCTCGTGCCGGTATTTAGCCTTAGATGGAGTTTACCACCCACTTTGGGCTGCATTCTCAAACAACCCGACTCCGAGAAGACCCCGGCATGACGGGGGCCGTTACCGGCCCTACACCGTCCACGGGTCAGGAGGACTCAGACAGAGTGTTGGTAGCCAGGTCTCCTAGTAGCTAGGAGACAGGTTAATGTTAGTAGCTATGCTGCTTTAGGCTAGGCTGTTGGAGGACATTATTAGGGTCTGTTCCTACTTTCTCTCCTACTTCTCCCCAACTGCATGATGTGCTGTCAATTCAAGCACTAACCTGTTTTCTATTATAGTAGGTGCTCCGGATTAGCCCTGCTTGACGACCCTGACTAAGATGGCATTGCAGTGACGGAAAATTCTCCACGTCCTGCAACAAACTTCTGCATCAGTTCTATTGCTCTTTCTGTGTCTCTGTTATGTATTCTCCAAGCCACAGACGGTCGCGGCAGATAACCGCTTGTGCTGAGCCTGGTTCTGCCGGAGGTTTCTTCCTGTTAAAAGGGAGTTTTTCCTTCCCACTGTCGCTGCATGCTTGCTCAGTATGAGGGATTGCTGAGAATTCCACGACGCAATCTTCTGTGGTTCTGTAATTTCTACACTAAACATTGTATTGTAATAACTCTTTTTGTAAAGTGCCTTGAGATGACATCTGTTGTGAAATGGCGCTATATAAATAAACTGAATTGAATTGAATTGAATATAAATAATGACTAATAAAGATATAAATAATGACTAATACGGATATAAATAATGACTAATAGGGATATAAATAATGACTAATAAAGATATAAATAATGACTAATACGGATATAAATAATGACTAATATGGATATAAATAATGACTAATACAGATATAAATAATGACTAATACGGATATAAATAATGACTAATACAGATATAAATAATGGCTAAAAGGGATATAAATAATGACTAATATGGATATAAATAATGACTAATAGGGATATAAATAATGAGTAATAGGGATATAAATAATGAGTAATACGGATATAAATAATGACTAATACAGATATAAATAATGACTAATAGGGATATAAAAAATGACTAATACGGATATAAATAATGACTAATAGGGATATAAATAATGACTAATACGGATATAAATAATGACTAATAGGGATATAAATAATGACTAATACGGATATAAATAATGACTAATAGGGATATAAATAATGACTAATACGGATATAAATAATGAGTAATAGGGATATAAATAATGACTAATACGGATATAAATAATGACTAATAGGGATATAAATAATAGCTAATAGGGATATAATTTGACTAATATGGATATAAATAATGACTAATAGGGATAAAAATAATGGCTAATACGGATATAAATAATGACTAATATGGATATAAATAATGCGAATAGGGATATAAATAATTGCTAATAGGGATATAAATAATGACTAATACAGATATAAATAATGACTAATACGGATATAAATAATGACTAATACGGATATAAATAATGACTAATACGGATATAAATAATGACTAATAACCCTAACCCTAACCCATGGATATAAATAATGACTAATACGGATATAAATAATGACTAATAGGGATATAAATAATGACTAATACGGATATAAATAATGACTAATAGGGATATAAATAATGACTAATACGGATATAAATAATGACTAATACAGATATAAATAATGACTAATAGGGATATAAATAATGACTAATAAAGATATAAATAATGACTAATAGGGATATAAATAATGACTAATAGGGATATAAATAATGACTAATACGGATATAAATAATGACTAATATGGATATAAATAATGACTAATACAGATATAAATAATGACTAATAGGGATATAAATAATGACTAATAGGGATATAAATAATGACTAATAGGGATATAAATAATGAGTAATAAAATATAAATAATGACTAATAGGGATATAAATAATGACTACTATGGATATAAATAATGACTAATACGGATATAAATAATGACTAATATGGATATAAATAATGACTAATACAGATATAAATAATGACTAATACGGATATAAATAATGACTAATATGGATATAAATAATGACTAATACAGATATAAATAATGACTAATAGGGATATAAATAATGACTAATAGGGATATAAATAATGACTAATACGGATATAAATAATGACTAATACAGATATAAATAATGACTAATAGGGATATAAATAATGACTAATACGGATATAAATAATGACTAATAGGGATATAAATAATGACTAATAGGGATATAAATAATGACTAATACGGATATAAATAATGACTAATAGGGATATAAATAATGACTAATAGGGATATAAATTGACTAATACGGATATAAATAATGACTAATAGGATATAAATAATGACTAATACGGATATAAATAATGACTAATACGATATAAATAATGACTAATAGGGATATAAATAATGACTAATAGGGATAATAACAAAGGGAAAAATAATGGCTAATAGGGATATAAATAATGACTAATACGGATATAAATAATGGCTAATAGGGATATAAATAATGACTAATACGGATATAAATAATGACTAATAGGGATATAAATAATGACTAATACGGATATAAATAATGACTAATAGGGATATAAATAATGACTAATAAAGATATAAATAATGACTAATAGGGATATAAATAATGACTACTATGGATATAAATAATGACTAATACGGATATAAATAATGACTAATATGGATATAAATAATGACTAATACAGATATAAATAATGACTAATAGGGATATAAATAATGACTAATAGGGATATAAATAATGACTAATAGGGATATAAATAATGACTAATACGGATATAAATAATGACTAATAGGGATATAAATAATGGCTAATAGGGATATAAATAATGACTAATACGGATATAAATAATGACTAATAGGGATATAAATAATAGCTAATACGGATATAAATAATGACTAATACGGATATAAATAATGACTAATAGGGATATAAATAATGAGTAATACGGATATAAATAATGACTAATACGGATATAAATAATGACTAATACGGATATAAATAAATAACTAAGAGGGATATAATAAATAATAGATATATGACTAATACGGATATAAATAATGAGTAATAGGGATATAAATAATGAGTAATACGGATATAAATAATGACTAATACGGATATAAATAATGACTAATAGGGATATAAATAATGACTAATACGGATATAAATAATGGCTAATAGGGATATAAATAATGACTAATACGGATATAAATAATGACTAATACGGATATAAATAATGACTAATACGGATATAAATAATGAGTAATACAGATATAAATAATGACTAATACGGATATAAATAATGACTAATACGGATATAAATAATGACTAATACGGATATAAATAATGACTAATAGGGATATAAATAATGACTAATAGGGATATAAATAATGACTAATACGGATATAAATAATGACTAATACGGATATAAATAATGACTAATAGGGATATAAATAATGACTAATACGGATATAAATAATGACTAATACGGATATAAATAATGACTAATAGGGATAACATAACTGCAGAGATAGCTTAGGACATCCCAGCCAGACCAGGTTCAAGTGGTACCAAAAAGAAAGGTGTAAAACCTAAAAGTAAAGAGACTGTCTGCCTCACGGAGTAGAATGTTTCTGTTGGGAACATCTGGACCAATCGGGTCAGATGAATGACCCCTATCCTAGCCTAAAACACCCACAGACAGTCGAGTACTGATGAATCCTGCATGCTCAAACCTCCAATAAGGATCAGAAATAAATCAGCTGCTTTAACAATAAATCAGTCACTACTCTGAAGTCAAACTCTTGACTTGATTTGACACTTTTTGCTCCATTTGAATCGGTCTTCTAGGTTCGACGATGGCAATAGGATTTAAAATAGGATTTTTCTATGACTTTTTCCTGAATCTAACCCATTTTACTGTTAAAGGTGTGGACAGCTGTGAGAAGTGGTTGAGCTGCAGGAACGATTTCCTCCAGACGTACCTGCACCAGGTGCTCACCGAGCTTCCCGCCTGCCCATGCTCCTACCCCTCCGAGGTCGTTTACGGCGCCATCCACATCCAGGACTCCCGGCTCGGCAGGACCTACCACTGGAGAGACGCTAGCGGACCCAAAGAACGGCTGGACATCTACAAGCCTTCGGCCCGGTTCTGCATCCGCTCCATGCTGTCCTACGACAGCGCCACGCTGGGCGGGCAGCACTGCTGCTACGACGGCCGCATGAGGCTGATAACACGAGGCAAAGGAGCCGGTGCGCCGGACCTGATCAGCGGCGACTTCTCCCCAGAGCTGCATCACAAGGTGGACGTCCTGCCCTGGATCCTCTGCAAAGGAGACTGGAGCCGCTTCCACTCGGTCAGGCCTCCAAACAACGGGCTTTCCTGCGCCGAAAACCCGGAAGAACCGGCGTTCCAGACGGAGCTGAGAGAGGCTCAGGAATACTGAACGCTGCTTAGAGAGCTGAGCGGTCCGGATAGCGCTGCTACACAGAAATAAATCATCTAAACTGGAGGAAAATCATCAGCCATGCAGGAACCAGAGCTTTTGGAATGCTCAAACTCTTCAGCACCCTCCTCTTCCTCATACAGTAAATACAATATTATCCTCCTCGCTCCCTCCGACGCCGTCTCAAACTTTTCTCCCTGCAGAGTCAAAGAAGACGAGGTCAGAACAAGGTCAAATCTGCTCCTGATCTTCTACATGACAGATTCCCTACAAGCATTTACTGTAACTAATCAGTTCATCCACCATTCCCATCACATTGGTCAGGTGTAACATGTCTCATCTTTATTGATAAAGAGTCGAGTGTTATTATTATTATTATTATTATTATTATTATTATTATTATTATTATTATTATTATTATTATTCCAGCTCTTATGTTTTAATCTCAAACATTATTTTCTATTTAGACCTAACATGTTGAATAAACGGACTAAATGAGAGATTTATTATAACCAGAGATTTCCATCAAGCTGATAATAGCTGGGCTGTCTGCTCCAGTACAGCCTGCAGTCAGCTGCTGAAGGTCTGCCGACCTGTAGCTTTAAATGCATTAGCTTAAGAATAGTGACAGGTGGCGCTGTTTTACTTGTTGGTAATTAAGCGTAGCCTGTTTTCCTGCGTCTCTCTGGAAGATGGTGGAGCTGTTTCACCAATTAACGTTCATGTGAATTATCGTAACATTCACTCATGGCTTATTCCGTTCCACCGAAGAAGCTCAGGTGAATTCAGTCCCCACAGATTCAAGCAAGGCTTATCAAGCCAGGCTAATTTGCGTCATCGCTACATTAAAGTTCTTCTCCCAGTCTGAGAAAGACTTATTAATGCAGCCTATGAGCATCATAATTACATCATAACCAATAAGGGGAACAGCAGCTGCTTTGGGTTATAATGTTGCTACACGAACAGTTTAGGGAGAACTTTACAGTCCTTCTGCATAAACTTATAGAAAGTCATAAATAGTTTAGCTCTTCTCTGCTTTTATTTGTTCTGAACCAGTTTAAACGTCTTCCTGTTCGAGGTTCCAGTCTGACTGTTTCAGATGTTCCCACGACTCAGTTCTTCGTCAGGAGTTACTTCAGTTTCTCACATGGTGGAGACATTTTGTTTCAACTGCGATCTGTCCCAGTCAGGAATCTGGTTTATGGTTGTTGGAGGAGCAATAAACAGCAGGCAGCTCCAGAGCATGTTGATGGAGAACAGAGGACGAACAGAACCAGATGTTGGACATTAAACCTTAAAGCTCTGATCTGATCATATGGAGGTATCTACTGTTTGGTTGAACTTCTTCCTGCTGACTGTGATGGTTTTTCATGGAGGTGTTGGAAGAACTTTACTGCAGACCAGAGACACTTTAGCTGACTGATTCCTGCTGTCTGTAAGTGGAAGAAGAGAAACAGCATGATTACAACACAGAGGTCTCTAATCTCCTGCCATCCAGACAATAAACTACAGAATAAAAGTTTCTCCATCTGTTGGAATGACATTTAATATCTTGACACTGAAGCAGGACTACTTTCTATAGCTTTATCTGACAAAAAAAGGAACCAGTCAGCTCTGGGCTGCTTGTTTTAGTCCCAGTATGAGGAAAAAGGAGATATAACCAGTACCATAAAGAGCAGCTGTAGTCAAAGATAGGCTAAGATAAAGCTAAGTATCTGATAAAAATGTTCTGTCAGTCAGTGGTGTGGCTGTTAACTACCTGTTCCAGCTGCAGCAGCTGAACCTGGGAATTTATAAATATATTCCTCTATTTAAATCTCCTTAGAGTTAAAGAGCAGATTGTAGGTTAAACACTTAATAAAATACAATTAAATGCTCTATGTGAAGTCTTTGATTTGTGTTATTTCACAATGCATATGGCCGCAAATTATAATATTAAAGTTTGATGGTTGGATGATGGATGGATTCAAATCATTTTACTTTTATTTATATAGCAGCATTTCAAAACAAAAATAATTTCAATCCATTTATCCAAACATTCCAATCAATTAAAAGTTTTTCTATGTAAAAAATCCCAGCAGATTGTGCTGAGTTGTTGATGTGAGGTTGTGTCCGGATCATGCAGACTCCAACCACAGCAATTCCTCAGCAATCCCTCATACTGAGCAAGCATGCAGCGACAGTGGAGAGGAAAAACTCCTCTTTAACAGGAAGAAACCTCCAGCAGAACCAGAACCAGATCCTGGATCAGTACAAGCGGTCATCTGCCACGACCGTCTGGGGGTCTGAGAAGACAGAGAAGAGAAAGCATGGAGGATGCTGGGATACTTTGAGCATCATCTGAATCGATGTTCCCCATCCAGCAGGGGGCATTATAGCTGAGCAGGGTACCAGACCGGGGGGAGTTTCTATGGGGAGAAAAACACTGAGAGAAAACTGGGTTAACAATCAATAACAGCTGAAAAAATATATCTGGAGAGTAGTAGGAGAGAAAAGTAGCAGGGAGAGGAAAAGTGGTCAGTCTGTCCTCCAACAGCCTAAGCCTATAGCAGCATAACTACATAAATAACTCAGGATAACCTAAGCCACTCTAACTATAAGCTTTATCAAAAAGGAAGGTTTTAAGCCTAGTCTTAAAAACAGACAGAGTATCTGCCTCATGGACTAAAACTGGGAGCTGGTTCCACAGGAGAGGAGCCTGATAACTAAAAGATCTGCCTCCTATTCTACTTTTAGAAATCCTAGGAACTACCAGTAGACCTGCATTCTGAGAACAAAGTTCTCTGTTAGGAACATATGGAACAATCAGATCTCTGATGTACGATGGAGCTGATTATTAAGGGCTTTATATGTAAGGAGGAGGATCTTAAACTCTATTCTGGATTTAACAGGGAGCCAATGGAGAGAAGCCAAAACAGGAGAAATGTGATCTCTCTTTTTAATATTCATCAGAACTCTCGCTGCAGCATTTTGGATCAACTGAAGGCTTTTTATTGCATTTTGTGGACTTCCTGATAATAAGGAATTACAGTAGTCCAGCCTTGAAGTAACAAATACATGGACTAGTTTCTCTGCATCACTCCTGGACAGGATGTTTCTAATTTTAGCAATATTCTGGAGGTGAAAGAAAGAAATCCTAGAAACCTGTTTGATATGGGATTTAAATGTCATGTCTTGGTCAAAAATTACACCAAGGTTCTTTACATTATTACCAGAGGCCAAATTAATGCCATCCAGATGAACTGATTGATTTAGCAGTCCAAAGAGAACAACCTCTGTCTTGTCTGAATTTAGGAGCAGAAAAATTCAGTCATCCAGGTTTTTATGACTTCATGCTTGTAATCTACCTAACTGATTGGTTTCATCAGGTTTTATGGATAAATATAATTGTGTATCATCAGCATAACTGTGGAAATTCATACCATGTTGTCTAATTATTTTACCAATTGGAAGCATATATATAGTAAAGAGAATCGGTCCAAGCACAGAACCCTGTGGTACACCACAAGTAGCCCTTGAGTGTGAAGATTTATCATTGACATGAACAAACTGGAATGTGTTGGACAAATATGATTTAAACCAGCCTAGTGCTGTTCCCTTTATCCCTACAACATGTTCCTAACAGTTCCCTTTTTAAATTCCTTTTATTTCTTTATTTTAAGGTTTTTATGTTTTTTTAGGGACTTTATACACACCACTCAATACCAGTTGGATTTCCTCCCCTTGGACTAGATTATAAAGGTGTGTGGATTACAAAATTGCTCCTTGCTCTGCCAGGCAAGTGCATCTGCTAATTACAGCTTTGTTGATAGAACATGAAAGATTAGAATCAACATGATATGTAGGTTGTTAGAGAAACAGTGAAGCTAGCTGCAAACAGGCTATGTTAGCTTGACTTGGCAATGCTCGGTACCTCAGTGCCTTGGTGGTTCTGTGGTTTGGTACCTCAGTTCCTTGGTGGTTCTGTGGCTTGGTACCTCAGGGCCTTGTTACTTCAGTGCCTTGGTACCTCAGTGTCTTGGTACCTCAGTGCCTTGGTACCTCAGTTTCTTGGTGCCTCTGTGCCTTGGTACCTCAGTGCCTTGGTACCTCAGTGCCTTGGTACCTCAGTGCCTTGGTCGTTCTGTGGCGTGGTACCTCTGTGCCTTGGTACCTCAGTGCCTTGGTGCCTTTGTGTCTTGGTACCTCAGTGTCTTGGTACCTCAGTGCCTTGGTACCTCATTGCCTTGGTCGTTCTGTGGCGTGGTACCTCTGTGCCTTGGTACCTCAGTGCCTTGGTACCTCTGTGCCTTGGTACCTCAGTGCCTTGGTACCTCAGTGCCTTGGTACCTCATTGCCTTGGTCGTTCTGTGGCTTGGTACCTCTGTGCCTTGGTACCTCAGTGCCTTGGTACCTCTGTGCCTTGGTACCTCAGTTTCTTGGTACCTCTGTATCTTGGTACCTCAGTGCCTTGGTACCTCATTGCCTTGGTACCTCTGTGCCTTGGTACATCTGTGCCTTGGTACCTCATTGCCTTGGTACCTCTGTGTCTTGTTACCTCGGTGTCTTGGTACCTCAGTTCCTTGGTAGTTCTGTGGCGTGGTACCTCTGTGTCTTGGTACCTCAGTTACTTGGTACCTCTGTGCCTTGGTACCTCATTGCCTTGGTACCTCAGTTCCTTGGTACCTCAGTGCCTTGGTGGTTCTGTGGCTTGGTACCTCAGGGCCTTGTTACTTCAGTGCCTTGGTACCTCAGTTCCTTGGTACCTCTGTGCCTTGGTACCTCAGTTTCTTGGTACCTCTGTATCTTGGTACCTCAGTGCCTTGGTACCTCATTGCCTTGGTACCTCTGTGCCTTGGTACATCTGTGCCTTGGTACCTCATTGCCTTGGTACCTCTGTGTCTTGTTACCTCGGTGTCTTGGTACCTCAGTTCCTTGGTAGTTCTGTGGCGTGGTGCCTCTGTGTCTTGGTACCTCAGTTACTTGGTACCTCTGTGCCTTGGTACCTCAGTGCCTTGGTGGTTCTGTGGCTTGGTACCTCAGGGCCTTGTTACTTCAGTGCCTTGGTACCTCAGTTCCTTGGTACCTCTGTTCCTTGGTGGTTCTGTGGCGTGGTACCTCTGTGCCTTGGTACCTCAGTGCCTTGTTAACTCTGTGCCTTGGTGCCTTTGTTTGAGGACTGTCGTAAGCTTCTAGACCTGTAGCTCCAGGCAGGAGACCTGATCACAGATCCATCTCAGCAGCTCTACACAGATGGATCTGTTCTTTATCAAGTCTTGTTGTCACACATCTGCTAATTACAGCTTTTTTGATAGAACATGAAAGATTGGAATCAACATGATATGTAGGTTTTCAGAGAAACAGTAAAGCTAGCTGCACCCAGGCTAAAAGAGTTAGCTTCACTTAGCAATGCTTGGTTTCTGGCTTTTATCCAGAGCAACATACTCATAGCTGTGTGATTCTGCTACATCATATGTATAGTTGTAAAACATTTTAAGTTTCTTCTGTGTCAGAATTTGCATTAAAATCCATAATATTCTATCAACTGAGCTAAAAGGACTCTGTTCCTTCTGCCACGTCACTTCTGGTCTTGTAGAGGTTAAATCTTCTCATAAAAACCACTCCAAAACTTAAACCATGTATGTATGAGTACATCTTTATTTAGAAACAGTTCCTAATGTATTTCTCTTAACATCGGGGGCTTGAACCTGCAACCACCTTTAGTTGCATAAAATTTACCAGATCTCCAACCCAAAATCCACACATAAAAAGAAAGCCCAGCTAGAGTCCATAGTCCAAAGCTCAACTCATGGGTAAACAAAGGAAGGACTCTGCAAGATGAACATTTCCATGAGTCCTGTTTTCTTTAGGATCTCTGATTCTTTTCATCCATTTCAGAGCACAGTTTTTCTCCCAGTGTGAGCTGTTTAAAGGCTGCAGAATCCAAACTGTAAAGGCTAAAATAACACATGTGTGGAGGTGATTCATGGATCTGCTGGGAGTTCCTGGTTTCACCATAATGACTGAGGGGCCAAAGGTACAGTTCCAGGGATTATCAATGCATTTTTAACCGCTTCATGTGGCGCATTTTAACCCAACAAGAAATAATCCATCTGATTCCATCTTCCACTATCAGCCGTCCTCCATCCCAGCTGTAGTCTGTGTAGGTTGTAGAAATAGAGACTGTAGAAGCTGAACTTAGTCCTATTGGTCCAAACATGAACCATGATGATGTCTGCAGTAGTTCTGTCTAAGCGACCGCCGTAGAGCAAAGAAAGTCCTGATCAGATACAGCTGGGATGTTAGTGTAGATGGATTATAGCCTCTAAATCATCCTGGATCATAACTAATAAACACCTTAGAGACGTTCTGATCTCACAGGGAATATTACTAATTATTAATAACTAAACCTGGTTAAATGAAGGAGTTATGGGGCAGATAATTCCTTATTACAGGCATTAAATCTCCTGCCCTGATTGGCTCCCATTATATGGTTATACACTGATCAGACTGGATAGAAACTTCTCCTGAAGGACTCCATGTGGCTCCTAAGTGGTCTGGGTGAGTAAATGAACTTAATACTTGCGAGCAGCAGTGATAATGCTGGTAAAAACCAGTGAATCAGTAATGCCAACACAGCTCTGAGAACACAAATGCTGTTTCTGTGTGGAAACATGCCACCCAGGTAAGCCTAACCCTCACTCTAACCCTTTTGTTGACGGTGACATTGTGAAACCTAAAATTCGGGTCACTTCTGTCCACAGGCAGACATTGCTAACATAGAAAATGCAGTTGCTCACTTAGGCTGGAGTTTTTAGAAAGTATCGCTTTTGGTGTGTTGTTTGTATGGATGACAGACCAAACTGTAGTAAAATATCTCTGTTTGTTAGATACTCTCCTTTGTGTGGACAGGACAAGACTAGGACATTACCGGTAGTTTAATACCAAATGTAGCCACTGGACGGCATCATCAGACTGGCTTGAGAGAAAGCAGGAAGTACACCTCATTGTTTCCTGTGTGTTTTAAAGTTTTATTTGAAAAATGACAGGATAGAAACAGGTGAAGACGAGAACAGGACTCAAACTAAGGACCACTGCTGAGGCTGAGGACGCCTCCTCTAAGCACTATGCCACACCAGACCTGTTACCTTAGGATTTATCTTATGATGTTATGTAAGACTCATATTTAGATCTCAAACTTTTCTTAAATCTATTCATGCCCGATTTAACCACATTTTATACATTAAATTGGGTTTATTTATATAGATAGCGGGATTAAGGAGAAAAGTCATTTCAAGACAATTTGCATTCTGTCGTCGACTTCACAGCAATCCCTCATACTGAGCAAGCATGTAGCGACAGTGGAGATGAAAAACCCCCCCTTTAACAGGAAGAAACCTCCAGCAGAACCAGAACCAGAACCTGGATCAGTACAAGCGGTCATCTGCCACGACCGTCTGGGGGTCTGAGAAGACAGAGAAGAGACACAGAAAGAACAGAAGAACTGATGGAAGAGTACTTTCTATGTTAAAGAAATAATCCAGCCCTAAGTAGAAATGTGTTCTTATATTCCCAGAGTTTGATAAGTGAGAAAAAATCATATAGTTAGCAGGTTTTTCTGGTACAGCACAATGGTCCCAACTTGTGATTAAGAAGGTCATTGCATTTGTTCCCGTTCATTAACTGTGTTTTTGTGGGAGCTGACCTTTGACCTCAGAGCATGGGTTGTGTTGTCCTCCCACGTGGATGTAGTATGGTGAAGGTCGGCAGGTATTAACGTCGTAAAACCTCAGGAAGTTCTTAGAAACTCCTGCTTTCATTCATGATTCCAGGTCTCATCAGACCTCAGAGGACACACTCTGCTGCTTTTGTCTTCATTGTGTGTCCTCTGACTGTTTGTCTTCTTTATCTGTCCTCTGACTGCCTGTTTGCCTCCGTTTTATGGCAGTCAGAGGTCAGCAAGGTGACATGCCTTTCTGCAGGAAATCACACTGCTGTGGAGGCTTAATGAGAAGCAAGCATTTGGCTGCTGGTTCAGTCTTTGACCAGGATGAAGGAATCGACAGTTTGTGTTTGTCCCCACAGACTCACTGTGAGGAGACGTGGATCACAGATGGCCACCAGCAAACACTAACAGACTGAAATGGATTTCATTTTTACTTCTAAACTTCATGAGTGATCTGCTGAAGTAAAGCCAAGAACAAAGTTGAGGGTCGCTGCGACAATCACAAGACAAAGAGAAAACATCTGAGTTTCATTTCCAGAACCAGCCGAGGGGGTTTCATTTCACATAAGTTCTTCCTGCTGAGAAGTCGTTAGCCGTTCACTTGTGAAAACTCTAAGTGGGATAGGAAGTTCTTTTATTGCTGTGGTCAGGAGCCAAAAGGTGCTGTGTAGACTTTAGGGTGAAAACACAGATCTGAAGGTGTGTGGATGATCTGGAGAATACATTGTTAAAGGAGAAAACTACCTTCTATCTCCTGTCTCTGCATTTTTTAACCCCCCATTGTGATTTAGGCTGCAACACATTCCAACCTGCCACTATTTCTTCCAGCAAATACCACGTTCCCCTGTATGATGCACAGCAGATGCTGCCTAGCTCTGGGCCTGCTCAACCACAGATTTCTATTCTGCACATTAATGTTTGTGAAGCTAACTTGTATTGTAGCAACCAGGTCCCTTCAGAAGCCACATAATCAGTAAACAGGGTCCAGTCTACAACAAACACCGTCTAAAGTCCCTTTACATACAGAATCCATTCAGACAGATTCATATTCACTTCCATCCATTCCTATTGACCCTAGTTATCAATCAGTGCATCAAGTTTAGCTCATTATTCTAACATTATTTATGAATTGGCCTGCACAGTTGGAAGCATTTTACAACAAAAAGGTTCTGTAATGGATCCGTACCACAAGAGCTCCCTGTTTTTCTCCTACTTCTCCTACTTCTCCCCAACTGCATGATGTGCTGTCAATTCAAGCACTAACCTGTTTTCTATTATAGTAGGTGCTCCGGATTAGCCCTGCTTGACGACCCTGACTAAGATGGCATTGCAGTGACGGAAAATTCTCCACGTCCTGCAACAAACTTGTGCATCAGTTCTATTGCTCTTTCTGTGTCTCTGTTGTGTATTCTCCAAGCCACAGACGGTCGCGGCAGATAACCGCTTGTGCTGAGCCTGGTTCTGCCGGAGGTTTCTTCCTGTTAAAAGGGAGTTTTTCCTTCCCACTGTCGCTGCATGCTTGCTCAGTATGAGGGATTGCTGAGAATTCCACGACGCAATCTTCTGTGGTTCTGTAATTTCTACACTAAACATTGTATTGTAATAACTCTTTTTGTAAAGTGCCTTGAGATGACATCTGTTGTGAAATGGCGCTATATAAATAAACTGAATTGAAATTGAATTGAATTGTTTTTAGTCCATGAGGCAGATACTCTGTCTGTTTTTAAGACTAGGCTTAAAACCTTCCGTTTTGATAAAGCTTATAGTTAGAACTGCTTAGGTTATCCTGAGCTATTTCTGTAGTTATGCTGCATCAAAACATCAATATATAGGTTCATAACTAGCTAGGTGTAACTTGTTTATGAATTTTAAAAAGAGGAAAAAATGTTTGATGGATAGCTGTTCTCATCTCCACAACAGGTAAAAATGAGCATTTCACATATTTATGGATGCCTCTAAGGATTGTTTTTAATTTGACAACTAATAGGTTTGTAAAACCCTCACTCAGATTCAACCCAGAGCAACGCTGCCATCTGGTGGCAGCTTGCAGAAGTGGCTGAATGGAAGACCCAAAAATAATAATTTGTATTAATGATCTGCAGAAATAACACAATTGCATATGGGTATTGGTTAAAGAGGTGAAAGTTTTGTTTTGATTAGAACCGTCACTGCTGATTTTGGCAACCTGGATAATAACGCTCTTTACAGCAGCTAGTTAGTGGCTACAGAATAATTAAAGGATTAGTGATCCTTCATAGACTGATAAACGTAAACAATAACACCAAAAAGAAAAAAAATATTTTTCTATGAAGGCCCCAGCGAGGATCGAACTCGCGACCCCTGGTTTACAAGACCAGTGCTCTAACCACTGAGCTATGGAGCCCACTTGCAACGCTACATACCGGTACATAATATAATGATAAATACTGTGACGGCAAATTCTCTGAGATATAGTTAGTAATGCGGGTTTTTTCCTGCCACATCTTGGCTGCAGACAATATATACATAATAAAAGATAGACGGCCCGCATTCACCGCTCGGAAGCACGAAATGCGGTCGCCATCTTGAACAGGTCGTTATCTCCGCCGGGCAAGAGAACAATCAGTTATTGTTACATTATTTGTATCACAATACATGCTAGCATTTATAACTAAAATCAGGATTATGTTTTTACAATGTTTAGATGCGTTCGTGTTATGAAGAGACGTTCCCTCCTTGAATTTGTCTTCGGCTCAGTTAATATATTAACAATATGTTGCCTCTTCCACATGTATTCTTGTTTGACGCGCTGTAAGTTTCTAGCTGCCAACCTGTTCTCTCTGTTAAAACCACCATGTGACTTACTGTCTCCCAGACTGTAGAGCCCTTGGGAAATACCTGAAAGAAATACCTTCATGTTGTACACTGATGGGGTGACATTTATTTTTTCTGTTAAATGCATTATTTTTTGTCATTATTCTTCATATCTTCTGCCCCCCAAAAATACACAAGGCCTCTCAGATTATCAAATTTGTAAAATCTTTCAATTAGCAAGAAAACATAATATGTTGGATGTATTTAACGTTGTTTAGTAAATGAAACCAAGAAACACCACTGTAATTGTAGAACATAATGTTGATTTAAAGGGCCTATTGAGAGTGAGGAGTTGTCGTCACGGTACAGATCCTCAGTCTCCGCCATCTTGGTTTCCTTCCAGCAGCAAACAGTGTGTTTTTTAACTCGGTAGTAGAGGAGGTTCTCACAATTCTGCACTGTGTTACCACGCCTGGAACTCACTGCTGCTTTAGAAACTGCTCTAGTGCCACACATTTAACTACCCTAGCCGACCAAGAACCGGTTATCAACCCCCAACACAAAATCCTGGTGCCATAGAGTCTATGCCTGGTACAGTACGTGTCGTTGGGCTTAAATAAAATTACAACTAAATACCTAAAGATACGCTACACAGCTTTAGCCTACATTAAAACATGTTGGAAACGTTTGTGTACATTGAACATCTCGTCACAATCTAGTGTTTACGAAGCAGTCGCAGTAAATTACTTTGTCATTTTGATCAAGAAGTGTCTGCTAAATGCAATGTAATTACGACACACTAAAACTCATGCAGAAAAGAAAACGTGCCTTTGCCAGTACCACGCTTGTTTCACCACCTGGAGGCTTGTAGATGGCCAAGTCCTGCACCCAGCCACAGCAGAAAGCCTCGTAGCTTTCCAAAGATTTGTGGCTTTTAAACTCCTGCATCGTGTAGTAACTCACACCAAAAACAAGATAACTTACTATATCTATATACGTGCACGGAGGCAAATGGTTCAGGTCTCTGTGCCATTCTGCTGCAGGGAGCTCGTATGTTTAAAGGACAACTAAGCACCAAATCAAATTTTTGTAGCTTATTAACTGCATAAATATGCTTCTTATAGTGCTCTCTACATGTCCTGGTCTCTTTTTTGACATTTTAGTGCAAATTGGATAAAATCTCACTTTTCTTTATAAGAGGGAGGAACTCGGCCACACCTCCGTAGCGAGGCGCTATGAACTAAGGCCTCATTTTTTGAACAGAATAATCCTTTATTGCCCCACAAAGGGGAAATTCAGCTGTAGCGGGAGCAAAGTCACAGGTAATACAAGCATTTGATTCACACAAAAAAAGCATAAAACTGAATATCGTGTACTGTACATTAAGGACAAAATTACAAGTGTCATACGCAGATTTCAATGTGTAAATTATAGGATAACTGTAGAATGTTAATATTTACAGAATGTACCTGTGCACAGCTTTGAATTCCGACTTTTCAGGTAAATTGAACGTACCATTACGTTGTCCTAATTGGAGGACTTATGAGAGGACGGCTCGGGGGATTACTTTTCACAAGTAAGATTGAAACATTTAATTGTTTGATTTTTTAAAATATAATATTATTGTAATGTGTTTATGTCTACCAGCAAAATTCTGCTAACTAGCTAATGTTAGCTACACAATAGTGCCCATGTTCCCCAGGCTATGAACATTGAGACTTTATAAATCATGCATTCAAAAAACACTGACTTAGATTCCAATCAAATCAAACTTTTTTATAACGTGCTTTTCATACAGAGTTGCATCTCAAAGTGCATTACAGATTAAAATATTATACCCCCCCCTCCCCCAACCCAAAACCCATACATGTAAAAAACAAATAGATCGAAGTGTACCAAAAGCATTCCGAACCGTGATTTTAAAACCTGAATATTTCCCGAACTTATAACTTATATTTTGTTAGCCGTTACACTCCTACCAGATTTCTTGTCTGTAGAGCAACACTATCCTGGAACATGAAAGCAACAAGCTTCTCTATGTGGTATGCCTGATATGCTGCTGCAGAACACAATAAAAAAAGATTATTTTAAATGGACCATCTTATTCAAATCGATAAACATTATTTACACCCATTCAAATAAAATGCAACTGGAAATAGTAGGAACCAAAAAAACAAACAAAGATCTAATAAAGCAGACTTTCATTTCAACATTTAGTTTCCATTGATTATAACCAAACTCAAAGTGCTGGTAATGGCAGATATTTTATTGTGGGATTTCAATTGTTTTCATGTTAATGGTGTGGTATCCTGATCAGCTATAACGCCCCCTGCTGGATGGAGAACATCGGTCCAGATGATGCTCAAAGTCACCGAGCATCCTCCATGCTGTCTGTTCTCTGTCTTCTCAGACCCCCAGACGGCCGTGGCAGATGACCGCTTGTACTGATCCAGGTTCTGGTTCTGCTGCAGGTTTCTTCCTGTTAAAGGGGAGTTTTTCCTCTCCACTGTCGCTACATGCTTGCTCAGTATGAGGGATTGCTGAGGAATAGCTGTGGTTGGAGTCTGCATGATCCGGGTACAACCTCACATCAATGACTCAGCACAATCTGCTTGGATTCCTGACATAGAAAACTTTTAACTGATTGGAATGCTTGTATAATTGGATTAAAATGATTTTTGTTGTAAAGTGCCTTGAGATGACATTTGTTGTGAATTGGCGCTATAAAAATAAAAGTGAATTGAATTGAAAAATTAATTTACTTAAGTTTATTTATATAGCAGCACAACAGATCTCCTCTCATTGACCTTTACTGATCCTCAGTGCTTTTACATCTCTTCTATATCCTGCTATTCGGGGTAGGGGACTGATTCGGCAGAGTTGCATAGAGATATTGATAAGGATAAGGACGATTCAGTCTCCATTGGAGTTTTAACATATTTATTTCGACAGTACAGGAAGTCGTTTTGGGCCACTCTCTCCTGCTAACATTGTCTCTGTTCATTTTGATGGGAAAAAGACATTCTGACGACCTCTCTGCATCTCGGGATGGCCACACTTTATCTCGTCATCTGCTAGAACTCTAAAAGAAATCCAACAGAGAGAGATGTTATGTAGCGTCTTTAGTCAGTCTTTGCTTTTCTACACCCCCCATCAGTTGAAGCTGAACTCTGAAGCTTCAGAGTTAGGTTATGCCCAGGATTTTAGGTGAAAGTGTCCCTCAGAGAACATGTTATAAACAACTGCCCAGCTACAGGCCAGTGTAAACCAAACAACCATTGTGCATCGGAAAACTAACATATGTGAATTATCTCATATTTCACCCCGTTAAACGGAAACTTATCTGCTGCAGTAATTTCGACGTGGCCACATTCTTGATCTCAGACTATTCCCCTCCTGGTGTATGAGAAAGGAAAAAAAAAACCAACAGCTTAACAGCAAATTATGTAATATTACTCCCACACTTCTTATCTGTGTCAACTGCTTCAGAAACAATAATTTATTCTAATTGTAAATGTATATGAACATCTGAAAAAAACATTTTAAATGCGTATCAGTCAGCAAACAATATCTTCATTGCTTGAGCATACATGTTTATGAAACTGATGCTTTACACATTCCAAAAGCCCCTTATATGAGTGTCTTAATGGCTAATCAAATCACCTTCTATCCCTAAAAATGGAAAGAGCTTTCTGTACCTAATCTATGGTGATTTCTGCAAGTTACCCCCACCATCGAGATGCCTCCTGGACAGCTCTCTGGGATCCACGCAGAGCACGAAGCTTGCTGGGCATCTTTCCAGGCTCAGATTAGCAGACTTGTGTGCCCATCTGCTCTCCCGATATCGGACATCATCCCTTTAAGATCAGATACATTCCGCCAATCATCACAACAGTGTTTTCCCCCTTCTGTTCTGATGTTCTTGCACTGTCCAGTCTTGGAAGGAGGAGAGATGTTGTCTCCCTCCCAGACTTTCTCTGTGGTCAGACTTGCTGCTGGCTGTAAGTAGGTCCCTCCACTTTAGGCTCAATAGTTTTGTGCAGTCATTATGCCAAGCTGCCACCCTTTCTCGCAAGTTCCGGAGAGGAAAATTTAAACAAGCAGATTTTTGGGGGAGTTTTAACATATTTATTTTGATGATACAGAAAGCCCTGTTGGGCCACGCTCTCCCGCCAACACTGGCCCTGCCTGCCTGTGTGTTTGTTATATCAGAGCTACTGTAGCCATAACAATACAAAGGAGTCCTACAGTTACACCAGTGAAGGTAAAATGTCCATCACTATGCGATCCCAGAAAGTTGAGAAAAATGCAACATTTCATCATTGTCGCTGAGATGACGACCAATCAGCTGAGGTTTCATTGACTGACCAATGAGTGGACAGGATGCTACTCAGTCATCTCCAAGAAGACATGAAGGAAAAGTTAATACTATATATACCCATTCACATCTTTTTCGTGACCAAAGTCAGAAGTAAAATTTCACTTAACTCTATGTTAACTCTGACTATGACCTTTCATATCTGCCGCTTTTCCCCCTGAACTGTTTCATACCATTAAATTCCCTCCAATCTGACAGCCAATCAAAACCACAGAAGACTCTCTTTTCTCCTTGGAACAGAGCGAAACACTGGCTTGTGTCACTGGCTGCTGCACCGTGCTGCTTCCTCTAGTATTCAATGCAGCTACAACAAGTTTCGCTGATCGGTCATTTGTCACTTCCTGTGTATCCAGCCTGTTAGACTGTTGGAGGACAGACTGAACACTTGTCTTCACTCCTTAAGTTTTCTCTTTTACTATTGTCCGTTTGCAATATTTGCTGTTATTCCAACTGTTATCTTCTGATACTTATCAGTCTAGTAACAGTGTTCATCACAGCACTGAGACTGTCCTAATCAAATATTTCAGTGACATCCACATAAATACAGACTGGTTGGACTTCAGTGCAGCATTAGACACTGTTGATCATAAAATATTACTGGAAGGACTGCAGAGCTGGGTGGGACTCTCCGGTACAGGACTGGAATGGTTTGAGTCCTACCCTAAGAACAGGAAATTATTTGTATCAGTAGGAAACTTTTCATCAAAATGAGCAGAAATCTCATGTGGGGTTCCCCAGGGCTCCATGCTGGGGCCCCTTCTATTTAATATCTACATGCTCCCACTAAACCTGATTATAACAGCCAATAAGATTAGTTACCATAACTATACAGTTAACATTCAGCTGTAATTTACAATGTCGCCAGGTGACTTAGATCTCATCCAGACACTAAATTAATGCACTGAACAAATCGACTGGATGTCCCATAACTTCTTACAGCTGAACAGAAATAAAACTGCAGTAATTATTGTTGGACCTAAAGAGGAACGATCCAGAATCAGCAACAGCTTCAGTTAATCCAGCTAGAAACTAGTAACCAGAAATCTAGGTGTAATAATGGACTCAGACCAGAACCTCCAGGATCACATAAAGGCAATAACAAGGTCAGCTTTCTATCAGCTGAGGAACATTTCTAGGATTAAAGGACTGATGACACAAGGAGACCTAGAAAAACTCATCCATGAATTTATGATTACTGTAACAGTATCTTCACAGGTCTACCTAAAAAATCACTCATACAGCCGCAGCTGATCCAGAACGCTGCTGCTTCTTCCCAGCAGGTGTCTCTTCACTTCAGGATTTTTGTGTGTCTTATGCTGCGTTCACACCGCCCCAAACGCCAGCGTCAGTTACAGTAAGATTACATGTAAAGTCTAGGGTCGAGTACATCAGAGGTCTGTCAGAGTCTCTGCGGTGTGTTGTGTGCGTTGGCTCCAAATCTTTTCATGCGTTACTTGCATTTCAAGCAGCAAAGTAGCAAACGCAAGCAATCCTGAAGTTCCGCTAGCTGAACAGTTGGAGCACCTGACGCAGTGCGGCATCCAATCAGAGCGTCTCACTGTAGTGATGTCACTATACACACATCTTTAATGAAGCGCGGGTCCAGTGAAAACATTTTCAACAAACGCAGATTTAAAAAATCAGAAATAACACTTACCGAAGACAGATGGACAGGCGCTCCTAAGGAGGAACAGAGAACCTGTAGTTGATGTCCTGGTAGAAGATTTAAGCTACGATGCGGCCCAGGAGGTCGTAAAATTAGGCGCAAGACAGACGGAAGTAGCACTGAAAGTGAACCTCATCCATAAACAGCTCAAGGAAGAAATGGTTAAACTCCCCAAACTCAGAACACATCTGAATGATGAGCACTGATGCACCCGATGTCGATGTTGTCTAGCTTTATCTAGAAAATAAAGCCAAGCCACTCTCTAGTTACGTTCCGCCATAGTTCATAAGCCCCGCCCACACACTCTTGCTCAGAAGCAAGCGTTGGAAGCCGAAAAGTACATGCGTTAAACTACATGCGTTGGGAGCGTTGCTAGACGCAGACAAACTTTGCAGCATTAGTTCCAAATCCAAGACTCCGATTTGACGCGATTGCAAACGGTCTACATTATGAGCAGACTGGTCACATCTGAGCATCGGCTTTTACATTGTGAGAATATTACTATTAATACATCCAGCATTGTCTTATGGTATTCTGTGTGGATTTTAATGATCATTTTTAGCCAACAGCCTAATGCTGGCATTCAGTTCTGTTAGAAAAACTAGACATAACAGTCTGGCTTTCCACTTTTATTAATTAAAAAAAGATAATATCATGTCCACACTGCATTGTTTTCTGCTGTGACAAATCAAAAGAATGAGTAGATTAATTATATATGAATAATTAATAATAATTGTCCTCCCCATTCTTTAAATCACAAAACTAAAAAAACTAGTAGATATAAATGGAAATCTTTTCGCATGGAACATGTTGGCAAGAAAACACCAAGTATGTCTTTAAACATACGTTATAACACAATAGGGCACTAATGAAGCAGAAACCTAACCTCCACCAATAGGCGACACGCCAACGACCGTCGTTAAGACATGGAGCACAAAGGATCCAATGACATAATGATTGTTGTTCAAGAGGTTAAATAGCTGAGTCTCCACACCAGTTAGTTGGACCAGTCCCAGCCTGGTCAGCGGCGAGCATGAACTGATGAAGCCTCTTGGATAAGAGGTGAAACGTCTTCCAAGACAAATTACCAAGTCCAGTTGCGTTTGATTGAAATTTCCTTGAGATAACCATGACCTGGATGAATGAGAATATTCACAGGCTCATGTCTTAAAAGTTTTTCTTTTTGTCCCCGTCTACTGCAAGAGCCGCATCTGTCCATTGATTTTTACACAATTTACAATTCTCTTTCCAACAACAAATACGACTACTTTAATTAAATTATTGCATACTTAGTTTATCTTTATTTTTCGGTTGAGTAACTGTAAAAAAAAACAATAAAATATGTTCCAATGTTCCAAGTAGGGCTTCAACTTACCGAAGAAGAAATGGGACAGAGACAAACTCTTTTTTAGCCTGTAGTTTATTGAATTTGAACTGAAACAGGCTGTTAAGTTCAAGACCACACACCTTAAATGGTTCCAAAATGCAGATTCCTTGTCATTTTTTGTCATGATGGGAAAGGCATTCCACTCATCAAACAAATGAAACATTTTTTTTACTCAGATTTAAGGACTACTGTTTGTTTTGGGACATTTCAGTATAAGTTTAACAACCATTAACAGAAAAAGAGTGAAAATGATTGGAGTTTCTTAGAGAAACAAGGAGAAATACATCTTTATTTCAGATTATTCAGACATAATGTCTGTCACGAGCATTATTTTGTTTTATGGCACATGTTTTTCTATATCTTCTATTTTTATTTTGAACACTGATGAATAAATACTGTCAAACCTTAAGTCCCTTTATTTGTGGGATGTTGTTTCGTGGTAAATAATCTCCAGCAGGTGTAAAAGTGAAACTTCTAGGCTTCTGCATCAGGTTTAGTGTTTCCACAGATCACTCCGGCATCTTCATAGTGTGCACAGTTATGGTTCCCCACACCAGCATGCCTGCAGTTCAACAGGTTGGACTCTGTGCCGTTGCAATGAACATCATCCAGGAGAACCCGCAGTCCCTTTCCTTCACCAAACTCAGAGTTCCTGGCAGCCTTCAGGGCATGCTGGAATCCCAGCTGTCTGCAGACCACCTGGGCATTCTTCATCGACCACAGGTCATCACACACGGTGCCCCACTCTCCGTCAATGTAGATCTCCACCCGTCCACGGTCTCCAAGCAGAAATTCATCCCTGACCAGTCTCACCGCTCCGTTTTGAAGCTCAGACATGGTTCTGCTTCTGGTTTTTCCCTTCCGGCCTCGACCTTTCCTCCTTGTACTCCGGGTTGGTCTGGTGGTTCTGATGGGAGCAGTGGTGGTCAGGGCTGGACCTTTTTTACTGTGACGATCCAGGAGTTCTAGAAGCCAATCATAGCTCTTCGTAGGTTCAGGTTCAGACTTCTTTTCAGCTGGTAATTCAACTCCAATCAAAGCTGATGAAAAAAATACAGCGAATACCAGTAACTTCTTAAGAAACAGGCAGAAAGCGTAGCTCTATCGGTGCTCTAGGTGAACTTACTTTCCTGTGGAACAAACTGGATGAGATTACTTTTGACTCTGACAGGACGAGGGTCGTAATGACAATGTCCAGGAGGCGCACGTCTGGAAAGTAACATGCAACAAAAACCGTTAAGGTTCAGTCATTCCCTCACACGTTAATTAGCAGCATAAAAAAGGATTATCCTCCAGGACATTATCTTCAAAATGTCCTCAACATGAATCAGTCCCACATCTGTGGATTATTAAGCATCTCATTACTTAGGACAACTTTAAATGTTTGATTCAAATTTTTCTTGTTCAAAAATTGTAAAATGATCGGCATTTATATGACTGCATATTTTTAGCGTTGTTCTGGGGATCCCACCTGTTGACTGGGAGAACCACACAGAGGCCATGAATTAAAGAAGATTAAAGAACCTAAAACCTTTTAGCCAAGTTCTGTCCATGTTTTAACAGGCAGATCAACTTCTGTTTTATATAAAAACCAATCAGTTATATTACATTTTTAACATTCACTTTAGGGGAACATTACATTACCTCACTGACCTCTTCAGAAGCAGCATTATTGCTTTAGAGTTTAACTAATGGCTGATTAAAAGACTTTTCTGAAGCTGGTGTGCTAAACCTGGGAACCATCTAAAACATGCAGACAGTGTCCATTGAGGACCAGGGATACAAAAAACTGAGTTACTAAACCTTTAAGGTGAACCTAAAGACTACTGAGGAACCTCATTGTTTAACATTTTAATCTGTAAAGCACTTTGAAAAGCTATGTAGTTTGAAAAATACTTTATAAATAAAGTTTGATATGACTAATTTAGACAGAACAATAGAGGACCCAGTACTGAGCCCTGAGGGACCCCACATGTCATGGGCAAAGGGATTGATTCATAGTTGCTGAGTTCTGTCTGTTAGATAAGATCTCAGCCACTCCAGGGCCAAACCTCCGATGCCCACCTGATCCTGTAGGTGTGATAACAACATCTACATACATCGACATGACATGGAGAGCCAGAGTTTAATCTGATCAACCATCTAATTTAAGACAGACGGGGTCACCAGGTCAAACTGGTTAAAAATATTTGAACGGGAGACACATATAGACGGGTCAGAATGTAAAATATGCCGTCTGAAGGACACAAAATGATCACATAACTGAGTTGAAGACTATATTTTGTTAGGGTTGTGGCTCTGAGAAAGAATCAGGTCTGAAAAATGTTGTTGTTTTGCTTCTTTAGCAATAACCTGATATTTTTAAAAACCAAATACCATTTGGCCTTCTTCCATTTGTGTTCCGCCCTCCAGGCGGTTCTCATGTCTTCATTGAACCAAGGTTCAGGTTTTTGTCTCATCAATCTTGTTTTCAATGGAGCCAGTGTCAGTAGAGTCACAGAAGAATGGAGCCATCAACATGAGCTGAGACAGGGATGCTGAGCTGGTTAGTATGCATGTATGATGGCGTCTCCTAGCCCCCAACATTTCTTATCAAGCCCCAAATGTTTTTAACCCAGAATGAATAACTTTACCCTGTCGTATGAGGATTATTGATTGGCGTATTACATATTGGACAATACATCTTGCACTATATTTGCAGCTGCATGTCTTTTTTATTTTAAAAGGTTAGATATTTTATTCTATTTGCTTAATATTGTATTTTTAAACCAAAGTAAGTTCATGTTTGCTCTCTGTTTTGTTAGACAAGTCAAGATTAAAATGTTATATTATGCATTTAAATACATTTATGATTTAGATGTATTTTTCAATGAAGTTATTTAAAAAATGTTTATATATATATATATATATATATACTGTATATACATACAGTGTATTTGTGTGTATATATATTTATTTTTTCATTCAGAACTTTCAGTGCATTTCTATCATCTCTGGTGTGAGAAAACCATATAAGCAATTATGCCTAATTTGAATGAATGCATTTATTTAATGCTTCTCTTCTTTAATGTGTAATTTAAGTTTTGTTGGTGATTATAAAAAAATTGTGATATCTATTTTTGCCATATCGCCCACCCCTAACTTGAAAGGTGATCGTGTTGCAAAGGTCAGTTCCTTTTTTATGATTACATTTTGATAACATCTATGATGGCAAAATTTATCTGATGGATAAATCTAAGAGGTCCACAGTTCTACCTGACACAGGACTAATTTTCCTACTTGCTGGAACAGAAACATGAAAATAACTTTTTATTTATTGACTAATTTTATTATCCTGTCTAACTGATACACTTTAGTTATCTTTCTTACATTGATTAAGCTTGAAAATAAATACATGTTGAAGTACATATTGAATGTTTTGGGCTTTAAACCAGGTGCCACAATGCTCAAAGAAAGCTTTTTTCTGTGTAGCTCCACCCCCCACAGTTCCCAGGTCTATTTAATGGCCCTGGTATGATGAGCATGAAACAAGTATTTTATGAATCTCTTTTCCAGTAAATGGATTTCCAGGTAGTCTCTGCTAACACTGAGAAGTCAATCTGTGCTTTTAGCAGGAAACCTTTATGGTCAGAATGAAAAAAGAAAAGCATGGCTCACCTTGATGGATCCACCACTTTATAAATGACTCCCGAAGGAGACGTGGCGCTCGGTATTCCTGTGGACATGAAGTACAGCTCGCCTGCAGGAACCCACAAGGTAAATCACTTAAGGCTTGGAAAACCAGGCAGCAGCCAAGTTTCTGTGAGCCCATTACCAGATTCATCCTCAGCGAAGGAGATGATGTACGGATAGTAGTTGTTGATAAGTCCAGGAAAGGCACACGTCATGCCCAATCCCATGCAGATTTCATTGTACTTCCACTGTCCAGAGTTGTTATCCTCCTTTAGGCTCATCAGGCGCCTGCAACAAGCAGAAACCTTTAACAACACTATACTGGTGAAATTGAATGCCTCACTGTGATAAATGTAGATAAACTCACCCGCTCATGAAGTCTCCAAATATGTACATGCCGTTCAGGTTGGGATGTTCACAGCCGCGGTACAAGTATCCTCCTGTCACAGACTTCCCCATCTTGTGAGGGTAAGCATAGATGGGCAGCACATCATCTGCAAAGAAGCCTTATTACCACTATAGTTTACGAAGCCAGATTATTTCACCACACAGTCCATAATCTATCAACAGAAACTAAACCAAAGTGCAGAAGCAAGGTGGGAACCGGGTCCATCCCATGATCCAGCAGCCTGTAGAGCAAGGATAGCAAATTCCATCCTCAAGGTGTGTTCCTGGTCCAACACACCTGGATCAGAAGGTTAAAGTAGAACTGACATGAAATTCCCAGCAAAGTTTGGGCCCTTTTAGCCACACTCTAAGTACCCTAATACTATATCAAAGGATAGCTTGCCGTAATTCAGCCTTGTTGTGACGAGGTAGCCCTTCTGTGAGCATTAGCACAGAACGGTCGGGTTTCGGTGGGCGGGGCCTAGGCTATGCGCTTCTGTGGTCAATGAGTCTCTAACAATATTTTGAATGTTCAACTATAATATTTAGTCTTTTTTCCCCAAATAAAAGCATACTAGCACCAATGCTACATAAACAAACTGGGGTATTAGCTGTGAAGCTAATTCTGAATGTTAGCTATGAAGCTAATTGAAAAGCGAACAACTCAAACAATGCCACAATGTGTACTAACAGCTGAAGGACATTATTGAGGAAATATGCTTGTACAGGGATATTTGCTGGTTCACGGAGAGTTTGTATTAATCCTGGTAGAAGTTTAAGACGATCTGTGAATCCACTGTTGTATTTACCAAGTTGGAAAAACAGTCGTCCTAGAAATGTTTGCCACAAACTACCACACGCTTCAGCAGTCGGTCGGGCACATTCCCTGCATACATAAAATCTATCCACAAGCTTTTCAGTGGCTCAGAAGTGGGGAGGAGAAAAAGATTTATGTTCTCTTTTGTACACCCAGGTACAGGTGCAGTTTCTGAGCGCTAACTTCACTATGTAGGCAGACATACCCCGGAACAAAGGAAAGACTAATCAGTCATTTTAACCCCTTAGGGGCCGTAGGCAGACTGGGGGAACTAAACAATATGATCAAAAACCTCAAAAAATGCTATTTTCCTGCCAGGTCCACTTTAAATGACCTCCTCAGCAAACGCACAGTTTGACCCCTGTGTTGTAGCGCCTCCTTCAGGACCAATACCTCTCAGCTGAGGTTCTGTTTCACAAATCGTGTAGGAGGATTTGGTCCTCCCTCCTCCCCAGTTCCTGGATGTTTGTGTGCACATTATCGAAGGTTCCACCACAGCGTTTCAATCAGGGTGAGGTCTGAACTTTGACTGGACCGTTCTGTTGTAAATCTGCTGCTGTGTTTGGATCAGGGTTCTGATGACAACCCAGTTTGGACTGCAGGATACTTTATTAGAGAAATTCATAGCCCACTCAGTAGCTGCAAGGAGCTCAGATCCTGCAGCTAATAAAGCCCCGATCATCATTCCTCCACTTCCACGCAAAACAGCTGATGAAGCAAACGTTGGTGAATGAGCTCAAAGAGAAACAAAGTTTTTACCCAAAAACACCATTATTAGTTCTGCATATATCCACTTGTTTATGGTGATGAGAGTTCTATTCATGTTTCCTCCTGAAGCTCGCTCGTGTAGGAAAACATTTATAACAAAGATAAAGCTTTCAGTTACAGCTCATACATTGCACTCTGCCTGCTCTTCAGCTCAGTTCATTTCTTCAGACCTACAGTCATCAAACTCAATCAGGTGGGTACAATCTTTTTGCCTTCTGAGGGCTGAACAGTATGACAGACATTTAAATATTCTTCTCTTTGTTCCAAAAAGTCTCCTTAAACCTGTTTGAAGGATTTCTTTATGATTTTGGTTCATATTTAGCCTAAATCGGAAACTACTGTCGTAATGTGTCCTCTCTAAATATACATGGTGTACATTTCAACAACAATTACCTTGTGTAAGAGATTGATAATCACCATTAGTTGCTTCTCAGGTTAAAAACCAAACATGGTTCTGTCTATCATGGTCCAATGTCTCCTCTCTTCTCTCCTCTGTCCCACAGTCCGGCTGCCATCTTGTTTCTCCTTCCCAGCAGCCATGCTGGTTCAGGGTCATGACCTTTAACCTTCTAACTGAGGCCTGTAGAGAGTTAGATGGAGCTGAAGCTGCTGGGAGATGTTGGGATCTTGGGAATCCAGACGGTCCGTAGATGACCATTGTTATGAAACATGTTATTGTGCTGACGTCTTCAGACGTGTTGAACTTTGGTTTCAAAAGTCTCATGACTGAATTTATGGTTTATTATGTCATATTTGCAGTTATGCTAATGAGCTGCAATGTGAAGGTGGCCTGATGGAGCTGATGTCTGCAGCTGAAGGTTTTAGATGAACAGAAGCTTGTAGAGAACAAACTTCATGTTTTTGTAAATATCTTCATCAATTTGCTGTTCCTCCATTTAAAAGATGTTCTGAACAAAGTAAGTCGGGGCGACCCTGACCGAGCAATTCCTAAAGAACCTGACTCAGGGCTTTTCACCTTAATAAGGCTTGGTTAGATTATTTTTTCTCAATACTTTCTTTCTATTCTTGAACTGATCAGAATATTCTGAATCATGTGTTTCCAAGATTGGAACTTCATGTCATTTTAGCAGATCCTTTTCTGATGGCTAATCTGTTGGCTCGCTCCTCTCAGCAATTGGCCTGAGCCTCAGCCTTTAAAGATCTCCTTCACTGAAAATCATGAAAATCATTTTTTTTCTCAATACAATCAATCAGTCAATCAATCAATAAGCATTCTGCTTATGAACATTTTGTTTAAACTGAATTTTCTGCATGAGTTACTGAAAGTTTATATGGCAGAATTCATTGACTACATTGAAACGTAAGAATGCACAGTACCACCCAGCACCATCTCACTCAGTGGCGCTGGCACCGCCGCCTAGACGCCTGGTTTTGGTCAGGTAGCATAGCTGTAGCTGTGAGAAGCTAACAGTTAGCAGCTCTACAACGTGTCAGAACATGTTCCCTATTTGTGGAGAAAAACATATCAGCCCTTCATTTTTTGCTGAAGAAGAAACGGTTGGAATTAGTTATTTTTTTCAGTCACTGTGAGAAGAGGGACTTCACAGCCATGGAGCTTTGCCAAAAACCAGGATCTGTACAAACGGTGAAACATCAACTCCAACTTAAGTAAAAAAGAAATTGTTCACTCAGTGTTTTACTTTTCAAGTATTTTGATAAAATGCGCCATGACATTGAAATATGCCACCTCGGCTAACATCTGTGACCACATCCACCCAGAGATTTTGTTTAACTATCCTCAAACATAACCGACATTTCAAAACCACAAATTATAATATTGGCAGCTGAATACACTGGCAGTTAAATCTCTACAGGGCTCGCTGTGAGACTACCCACTTACCAGTCTGTGTGTGTGTGTGTGTGTGTGTGTGTGTGTGTGTGGCGTCACTCGTTCTGATCAGACTATTAGCTCAAATCAGATGAGACAACTGTCTGGATTTAACCATACTGCAAAGCAGAGGACAATTAGTAATTTAGGAGTAACTCAGTAGCAAAGATGGAGACTGTGCCGCAGAATACCTGTCTGCCTGCGGCGTGTGGCGTCCTGAAGACTGTAACTGCGTAGAAACAATGGTGGAATCCTGCTGCGGCCTGTAGGACATCGGAATCTGATCTCGTTTGGTAATGCTGCCTAAAATGGGTGGTAAACTGCGTCTAAGCATAAATACCGCCACAGTTTTTGTCTCATGTTACTGATTTTAGTCAACAGAGACAGAGTAGTGTTGCAGTTAGCCAATCAGTACAGAAACTTGCATATCATTAATCTTATTTAGAAAGCCCCCCAGCCCCCACATCTTGTTGAGTTTCCCACTCCCAAACTGAAACTGGCAACTAGCTTCCAGACAGAAGCTAATTATTTGGTGAGGTCATTTCCTTCTAAATTACAACCAGTCAGTGTGATTTAACCAGAACTCCAGCTCAGCAACACCCTAACCCATTACCAGAACTGAAATGGCCCCGGACAGGTTCCTGTTGGCTCGGCCCGATACAAGCACTGTGATCCGGAAGGTCCGGGCATATTGCCCTGATTTAACATTTTGACCTCCTGAAGATGATTTTATTAGATTAAACATAATGTCTGAACCATCCTGCTGAGGGTCCAACACTTATTTACATTAGGACAGGAAGTGACATCACTCAGTGTGTATGACAAAACAGCCAATCACACACATTTTTACTAAAGCATTGGTTACCTTTTTCCTTCTGTGTGGTCTGATTATTGGTCTACAGAAGTTCTTAGATTACTGCTGGTTTTTGCAGATATATTAAAGAGTTATTTTGTTCCTTGTTGGTTTCCCTTTGAGCTCGTAAAAATGCCATCTGCCATTAGATTTGGTAGTTAATGCAGCTACAGTTTGCAGCTGCATTAAAGTTGTATTAGAGAGTAGAACATTGTGATAGTCACCCAGCCCTACAGGTCACCCGCATTACTACAGACTAAGCAGTGTGAATATTTGAGGAACTTACTTAGTGAGCTGTTGGTGCACAGCTTTTTATCGTAGCAGGAGAATCCCTCCTTAGCTCTCCAGCCATAGTTGCGACCTTTCTCGATGATATCAACTTCCTCGTACTTGTTCTGGCCGACGTCCCCACAGAAGATCCGACCCTTTCCCTCTTTGGTCCGCGGATCCCCCCTGTCCACTGAGCACCTCCACATGTTACGGACGCCGTAAGCGTACACCTCTGGGCGGGCTCCCTGCTCATAAAGGAAGGGGTTGTCTGAAGGGATCCTGTACAGCGGACCTCTCTCATTGTTGTCCACATCGATCCGAAGAACTTTACCAAGCAGGGCAGACCTGGATCATCCCCACAAACAAATTATCTGATGAACTTGAATAAAGGCCTCATTGCACAATAGAGTACTTACTTGTTCTGGGCATTCCCGTGCTTCCCAAACGGATCTCCGGCCATTCCACCATCTCCTGTGAAGATGTACAGGTAGCCATCATCTCCAAAGAGCAGCATCCCTCCGTTGTGATTAGATGCCGGTTCATCGATCTCCAGAATAACCCTTTTGGGAAGTAATTGAACAGAACTGTCTTTCATTCTGTAAACATGAACACTGAAATGTTTTCGTCCCTGAGGGGCGGAGCCGCCCATACCTACCGCTCTGATGTGTGGTCCACCACATTCATGTCGTTGGTTGACACTTTGAACTCACTGATCCGTATTCTTTCATCCAAGCCGACCTCTACTGAGTAGTACACGTACAATTTGCCATTGTACCTGTGTTTGGGGTGGAACGTGATTCCCAGGAAGCCCCTCTCATCTCCCTCCCACGACGATGTCAGCACCACCTGGGTGATGTTCAGGAAGGGCTTCTCCAGCTTGGATCGGTCGGGAAGGTAAACCCACACCAGCCCCAGCTGCTCTGCAACGAAGAAGCGATGCGTGCCATCGTTGGCGTGCACCATGGCCAGTGGGTTCCTCAGGCGGTTGGCCACTTCCTCCAGACACAGCTGCAGACAGCCCTCAGAGTCTGTCTGGACTCGACCCAGGTTCTTGGTCAGCCTGTGATTGCTGAGCAGGTGAGGGTAGCAGTAATCGGCATCGTCCAGCTCCAGAAGCCTGCAGAGACGGTTCTGGTCGCCTTTGGCCTGGTTTATGCGTGTGTCGTCGGACAGGAAGGGGATGATGGAGCGACACTCGTTCCAGAACTGAGAGCAGTAATCAGGGCAGAGGCCTGGGATGGTCCGTAGTGGTGTGCTGGGATCCTCAGCATCAAACAGGTGAGCTGCAAACGGTGAACACTCCTGGAAACAAAGAAGATGGACAAAAGAGATTCAGTGAATGAGGAATAAATATAGAAATAGAGAACTGAAGACTCTATTCTGTATTTCAGCATATTTGTTATTTTTAGATGCTCCCACCTAACTTGTCACCTCCCTTTTCTTTAATTTAACCCCATTTAATTTCTCTGGATCCTTTGAACAACTTATACTCGATAGCTGTGTTCACATGGACACAAGTAATCGGATAAAAAGCCTGATCAGAATCAGAATGCTTCATGTAAACATAACACCTTATAAATTACTCATTCGGATCAAAATTTAATTCCGATTGAGAAAGGTGGGTGACGTCGATAGTTAATCCGATCACATGTAACCCCTTATTCCGAATGTAGATCATTATTGCGCGTGTCTGCTACATCATGTGTTGAAGTACCTTACGTTGGCGTTGACGGAAGTTGGATGAAAGTGTGAAACAAAACTGAAAAAGTTTATACTGTTTGGCTTGTAAATGTAAAATTGTTTCTAGAAAAAATAAAAGCACGCTAAGAAGTATTTCGTACCGCTCCTTTTTAAATGAAAGCAGCCATGTTTTTTTTTTTACAACGGATGTCTGCTGATTTTTCTTCTACAGCCGTTTCCAGAATTTCAGATAGTTCTGTACATGTAAAAAACGATTTAATCGTATCGAACGTGTGGCGGATGGAAACGCTTGTCAGAATTGGAGAGATGTTTTCAGGGTCATGAACAAAGTCGGATTCTGATCCGATCAATGATCAGATTAAAGACAATTTGCACATATAAACGCAGCTAATGACTTCATGAAATCTGCTGTACCACACCAGCCCAACCTGCTGAGCTAACAGTCATTCCAGGCTGTTTGCTCAGCCCTGCGTGAGCTGTCTACCCAAGTGACCAATCAAAATGCGCTGTCCAATCACATGATTCTAATATGGCAGCACCCTGTCATAAATGAATGAGACATCGTATTAACAGGTTTAGTCTGGCTAATGATGTACATTTTGAATGTATTTGTCCAGTGATTTGGGATTTATTTGATTTTAAAAATTCTCATTTAAAATTCCTACAAATCAGAAGACACATATATGACCCCGTTTGGCTAACAGGAGCTAGCATTAGCTATAGCACGTAAAACAGTCACCTAGAGCTTGTAGAGCTTCTCCTCCATGCTGGCTCTCACTCCACCGACTGCTTTATCCCCGACATAGCTGCTACTTTCCACATGGTCAGATTTATAGAGGTCTTCTCCGTGTTTAATGCTCCTTTCCTCATCCTGGAGGCTACGACCCTCGTTCTCCTTCTTCTTCACTGGCTCCCAGTAAAATCTAGAATAGAATTCAAGATCCTCCTTCTGACATATAAAGCCCTTAATAATCTAGCTCCATCATACATAAGAGACCTGATTGTTCCATATGTTCCTAACAGAGACCTTCGCTCTCAGACTGCAGGTTTACTGGTAGTTCCTAGGATTTCTAAAAGTAGAATGGGTGGCAGATCTTTCAGCTATCAGGCTCCCCTCCTATGGAACCGGCTCCCAGGGTTGGTTCGTGAAGCAGACAATTTGTCTATCTTTAAAACTAGGCTAAAAACTTTCCTCTTTGACAAAGCTTACAGTTAGAGATACGTTAATAGGCAGTTAGAGACATGTTAGAAAGGTAGATAGGAAGAGATAGGTTAATGTTAGTAGCTAGGTAGAGTGTCAAAAGCTAGGAAGGGATATGAAGAGGTAGAGTAGCTAGGTAGAGATAGATTAATGTAAGCCAGGTAGAAAGTGTTAGTAGCTAGGTCTCCTAGTAGCTAGGAGACAGGTTAATGTTAGTAGCTATGCTGCTTTAGGTTGTTGGAGGACATTATTAGGGTCTGTTCCTACTTTCTCTCCTACTTCTCCCCAACTGCATGATGTGCTGTCAATTCAAGCGCTAACCTGTTTTCTCTTAGTCTAACCCTACAGTAGGTGCTCCTGACCCGCCCTGCTTGACGACCCTGACTAAGATGGCGTTGCAGTGACGGAAAGTTCTCCACGTCCTGCAACAAACTTCTGCATCAGTTCTGTTGCTCCTTCTGTGTCTCTGTTCTGCCTTCTCCAAACCCCAGTCGGTCTCGGCAGATGACCGCTTGTGCTGAGCCTGGTTCTGCCGGAGGTTTCTTCCTGTTAAAAGGGAGTTTTTCCTTTCCACTGTCGCTTCGTGCTTGCTCAGTATGAGGGATTGCTGAGAATTACACGACACAATCTTCTGTGGTTCTCTAATTTCTAAATTAAACATTGTATTGTAATAACTGTTCTTGTAAAGTGCCTTGAGATGACATCTGTTGTGAAATGGCGCTATATAAATAAACTGAATTAAAATTCTTCTATAGTTGTAGTCTGCTAAACGTTTTTACATAAAATCTAAAGTAACTTTTACCTCCGGTCGAAAATCTGTTTTTAAAATTCACGGACATCATATGTTTGATCCACGGCGCATTTCAAATTGGATCAGATAATAACTTTATTCGCTCCATTGACTCTCATTCATTTTTTTTGGCAGTCGGGGACCCATGGATAGGAAGTAGAAGGGCGAGGCTCACCATTGCAGCAGTTTTCAACTGTGAGGAAGTTAGAGGAAGGAATTATCTTCATGTAATTGACATTCTTTGACACACCATGTGATAGAAAAAAAGGCTTTACAATTGGACATTTCACCCCGCATGGTATCGCTTGATGATCTGACTGGACCTTATGCCGAGAACGGGTGGCCGAGATTTGCATCCCCTTCCGCAGGAACGCGCATCGTTGTAACCTCAATGATAATGATGAGAAAACGGATTAAAATATCAGCAATGCAACAGCTTTTACATATACACATAATATTACCATGTTTCTTATGCATGTACATCCTGAAAACGTAAAATATTATCACAGTTGAATGTATATATAAAAAGAAATCCCGGTTTTTATTCAAATACTTTTGACTTTACCGTTTTAACGTCAGTGTGTCTCAGATGTATTTTTCGGTTCTCTGCTGTTTGTGTGTCACATTCTCCGCTTCTTTCTACTAACAGCATAATAGTTAAAGCATTTTATAACATCTGAACTTTTTAAAGTAGGAATTAAAGAGCTGATATGGGTGCAAACGGGACACAGTAAGAAAACGTTCAATCCGCTTGTAATGGCAGACTTCATAAATACTCTGGGGGGTGGGGACTTTTTGTTATTACGAAGTTCATTACGTTAAAGCAGTATTTCATTTATTAATACTGTTTTTTATAACTCCTACCTGGCTGGTTGTCTGTGTGTAGCCCTATGCAATTCTGACAAAAGCATACTATCTCAATTAACACAAAAATAGATGGCACAGATTATAAAATCACACCATCAGCCCAAAGAGCATGCACTGTTTTGTAAAATAAATAAACAAATCAATAAAAAACAAACAAATAAATATATTGTCCTACAGAGCTGGGATTCCTACCCTATCAGTAGCTCATAAAGTAAGTGCAACTGTATCAATAATAATTTCATCATTCTCTGAAATAACAGGAGATGCATTTTACAGCATGCCTGAATTTTAAGATTCCAAAATAGGCATCTATATCCCCTATTATTTCAAAGCATGATAAAGTCGCTCGTAGACTGGTTTGATTCGAACATTCTTGGTGTTGTTACAATGTTGCTGTTATTATTTTTAGCGCACTGTGTTTTTTAATCGCGTTAATCTATTTTTTAACTGTTCATTTTATTGTTTCTGTATGCATATTATGCACCAGCATCGTGTACAACGCTGACGTACCCCTGCTAAGTGCCTTCAGAGCTGGAATTCAGCATCAGTAAAGGAAGAACTTTACGCTCACTGCTTGGCTGGATTGCAGACGAGTAGCTCGTTAGACTTTGAGTTTGCTGTTGAATTGTTATTTTTAAAATTGTACAACTAAGCTAGGCTACATTGTAATAACAAACATCTTGGAAAAAGCAAAACTACTGAAAAACATTAAAAGGTGAACAGGGGGCTTTATTGGGGAGATTTGCTGTAAGATTGCACAATCAATAGTCTGTAACTGGTCTATTGGTCTGGCCACTGCTCTGTGGGCTGCCATCTTGGAATCATGTGATTGGAGACCACGTTTTGATTGGTCACTTGAGTATTTGGGCCCAGCAGACTGAGCGAATGCAACAAGTTTTTCACCTTGTGACTCAAAAATATCAAACCTGTTTGATTTTCACCTCAGCGCCTAATGAGGGAGAAAACTCACCAAAATAAGGAACAAACAGCAAACGGCCTCCAGTGACTGTTAGCTTAGCCGATTGGGCAGCCGGCTTTCAATAGAAAACTTTTAACTGATTGGAATATATATATATATATATATATATATATATACTGTGATGGACTGGCGACCTGTGCAGGGTGTACCCGCCTCTCGCCCGTTGACAGCTAGAGATAGGCACCAGCCCGCCCCCCCGCGACCCCTGGAGGATTAAGCGGTTCAGAAAATGGATGGATGGATATATATATATATATATATATATATATATATACATATACGTATACATATCTTTATATATATTTTTGAAAAATACAGTTTTGGGAGAGTAAATGTTCTTCAGCACAGCAGATTTGTGCAGTGAGTGTACATTACATCCAATTATGCACATGCTGATTTTCATTCAATAAACGTCCAATCTAGATATTTTCATGTTTGAAGAAGTTATTTTGATATATTTTTAACGCAAATCTATTATTTTTATTCATATAAGTATATTGCACTGAACTGATCAAATCAGTGATGTTCCCCATAATATTCTAATGTATCTACAACCCGGCTGCATGCTTGGTTCTCTGCAGACATGTCCTTCCAAATTATTATGTAAAACGACCTTTGTCCGTGTGCGCTCACCTGGCACAGCAGCTCCAACAAGAAGCCCGCACAGCTCTCATGGCCCCGTTCTTCAAAGTTCTCCATGATCCGGTAATATCTGGCCATCAGCTCCTGGTCCTTCTGTCGGTCACAGCAGCCGAACTCCCGGTACATGACGCAGAATTCCAGATCTGTGTCCGGACGGAAGGGCGGCTTGAAGTCCAAACACTGGGGATGAAGCGCAGCAGGTGTCACACACAGGAACAGAACCCACGCCACGGTATGTAGCTGAACTCGGAGCCGGGGTCGGGTTGTGGTTCGGGAGTAAGTCCCAGCAGAACTCCGCTGCATGATGGCGACTGACGGGGACAGGAGACAGCTGGACACCGTCCTATCCGTCTGGGTGGACTTCGCTCCGGACTCTGGGACCTGGTGACGTCCGCACACCCGCACATTAACCTGCACGATATATGCGCAGTTTTAAAGACCAGGTTTGGAAAATGCAATAGCGTCATTTCCCCAGCAGGTGGCGAAAACAACAAGGACAAAACTCACTAAATGATTCCTGGACCAATAAGAAAACCATAATAAAAAGTAATATCAGAAGGTAACATTTTAAATAGGGGGTCTGGGACCTCTGGTTCCCATGGTAACCAAACAGGAACAATAGCAGGGATTTTCCACCAAAGGGTCTGGCTCTCATTTATAAACCTGCTAAAACGGGCCCTAAAACTGCGTAATGCTGCTTTCAGACTGCAGGTTTTATCAGCGTCAGCAGCATCTAGATTAAATGTTAAATCTACGGTTGGAGGAGCGTCTACGTCTCTGCGGCGCTTTGTGAGCTTTGGCTCCGTCAACTTTTCAAGCTTTTCCTGCTTTTCATGCTTTAAAGCTCATAAAGCCAGCAGCGCAGAAGTTCAGCTAGTTAAACTTTTAATGGTGCTGACGGCCCTGAAGCGGCGCGTTAACCAATCAGAGCTTATAATTGTAGCGATGTCACTGCACGTATTTTAAATGTAGCGGGAGCTGGAAAAACCTACATTTTAAGTCTAGAAAACGCAGATTTAAAAAATCATAAATAACACTTACCAAAGACAGATGTACAGGCGCTATTCGGGAGGAATAGAGAACCTGTAGTTGGTGTCCTGATAGGAGATTTGAGCTCCGATGCGGCCCAGGAGGTCGTGAAATTGGGTGCAGGACTGCTGAAGTATCGCTGAAAGAGAACCTCATCCATACGTAGCTCCTGGAGCAAATGGTTAAACTCCCCAAACTCAGAACCCATCCATAGAATATGGTGTATCCACAAACGGTCGCTTATGTTGCAGAAGTCGACGTTGTCTAGCTTTATTTAGCAAATAAAGCCAAGCCACTCTCTCAATACTATCCGCCATAGTTCAGAACATACAGCAATAGAAGTAGCGCGTTGTTTTTTGCTCAGAAGTGGCAGACTTTGCAAGCTTCAACATAGAAGCGTCAAACTAGATGCTTTATGAGCTTTGTCTGACGCTGATAAAGCCAGCCGTCTGAATGCAGCATAACGCTAGCAACGCAGAAGTTCAGCTAGTTGAACTTTTGACGTTTCTAAAGCTGTTGAAGCAGCACGCCAACCAATCAGAGCGTCTCGCTGTAGTGATGCTGACTAGCCAACCACGATCCAGGAGTGTTTAAAACATCCAGCAGAGAAAGACCCGCCTACCAACTTTGCTAGCTTCAGCTTAAAAATGTATCTTCTGTGTTTATGCATCGAACTATTCGCTTTATGAGCGTTGCTTGACGCTGACAAAGCCTGCGGTCTGAATGCACCATTAGACACTTTCTACGCTAAGTTTGGGATTAAAAAAATAAATGATTGGCACTTTAAGCGCCCTAATGACCTTGCTGCTAACAAACGGACCCTGACAGCGCAGCAGGACAGATCAGAACAGTGAATTTGTAGAGCATCAGACACAACCAACAGTCACTAAAGCAGGGCCGCCCAAACGTTTTCACTGAGGGCCAAAATTAAATTCTATCACTAATATTTTACACAAACTGCAAATACTAATAGTCTAGTAAAAGTACTTTTAATTATACCATGGTTTGGGTGAATACTGGATTCCCAGATAGCAGATAGACATTTAATCTATGTTGAATCCATATTGGATTGCCAACATTAAATCATTGAATCAACATCAATTTTCACCCAAAATTAATATTGAAGCAATGTTGATTTATTAACTATAGACCACTAGAATTACAATTGTATTTCAATTAACTTCAATATCGAAACAACGTTGAAATTGTATCATAACTATAGATCAATGTGTTTTCACTTATATTTCAATAATACCAGAGCATTTAAATAATCCTGCAGGATGTCCTGGATAACATGAAGTCCTATTTTGTTAACTAAAACAAGTAAACATGCTTAAGAATTAAACAAGTTATTTCATGTAATTTATCTTTTATTCATCATTTCACCACATCTAAATCCTCCTGCCCGGTCAATGTCAGGTTGCTATCTGGGTTCTGATTGGCTGGAGGGTGCACATTAAAAAGTGATAATGTGCACGTAGGAAAGGCGTCCCGTCAAATGGCCTACTGGCTCAAATGGCAACAGAGACTCAACGTTAGCTCACAGTTGGTTTGAAGTAAGTGAAGTAAGTTTTAAGTTGGATATTTGACAGACATTCCTTTCATTAAAGCGCAGATTCCCTCCAATGTCTCATCGACAACTGCGCTCATGCAGCGGATACATCTGTTGGGTCACACACAGCCATTTGGTGGTCTATGCCCACAGCGTTGGTCCAGATAATGCTCAAAGTCACCAAGCATCTTCCAAGCTGTCTCTTCTCTGTCTTCTCAGACGGTCGGTGCAGATGACCGCTTGTACTGAGCCAGGGTTCTGCTGGAGGTTTCTTCCTGTTAAAGGAGACTTTTTCCTCTCCACTGTCGCTACATGCTTGCTCAGTATGAGGGATTGCTGAGGAATATCTGTGGTTGGAGTCTGCATGATCCGGGTTCAACCTCACATCAATGACTCAGCACAATCTGCTGGGATTCCTTACCATCATGGGTAAGAAAACGGTTTGGAACGGACTTGCCTTACATGACCGCGGCTGCCGGCTTACGTGCTCTTTTTAGGCCCGGCCCATCATGGTAGCATTGTAGCGTAGGAATATTACTTCAGCCATGGAACTGGAAATGTATAACGAGTGTTTTAAAAAAAATGTATATGTCAGTTAAATCAAATTTGCAAACAGATTAGTACCTGGTAGCCACCTAAGCTGCAAATACTAAGCAACTTGCCAACCATATATAACTGCTTTGGAGCTAAAAAATCCATGGGATTGGATTATTTGTATAATTGTATTGAAATGACTTTTGTTGTAAAGTGCCTTGAGATGACATTTGTTGTGCAAATCATATGGTTTTTAAATATATAAATTGCAATAAAGTGTCAAAAACTAAATGTAGTTACATCTTACACTGTTGTTTAATGTTAGGATGATCTTGAAGGTTTAAACATGATATTTGTAGAGTCATATTTTCTTTCTTTTGACTTATTTTTGTTGCCTGTTATTGATTTAATAATGTTTTCCTGAATATTTTTCCCCATTTTTAGAATGTTATGAAAATCCTGCTTCATATTTAACCCCCTGGTGGTCTAAATAAAGACGTGCACCTATAAAGTAGTGTTTAGATTTAAAAAGGAGATGTAATTGACACTTCCGTCCGCTTGGTGGCAGTCTTCCACTTGTTATGTCTAAATCCATATGAAGACGTCTACTTCCTGTTTGCCCGTCTGATTGATTAGTGAAAGAGAAATGGAAAGATGTTGAGGAAGATGTTAAAAATTTTAATCGTTCTTTATGCAGTGCTATTTTGAAGGCAGCAAAGCAGACCATAAGAAAGGAAAAAGGTATGAATGAATTAAACATTGCAATAAGTAAGTGTGGTAAAACAACTCCTGGGAAAGATGAGATAAGTTATATTATGTTGACAAATCTAATTTTAAAGAGTAAGGAAGTGGTGTTAAAATTATACAATAAGGTATGATTAGAGGGGTTTTTACCAGACCAATGGAAGGAAGCAGTTATTGTACCTATTTGTAAATCAGGTAAAGATCCTTGTTTAGCAGAAAGCTAAAGACCTAAAGCCTTAACATCTCATGTGGGTACGCTGATGAAAAAAATGATCAATGAAAGGTTGGTGTATTTTTTAGAAACTACAGATCTGCTGAAGAGTTATCAATACACTACCATTCAAAAGTTTGGGGTCACATTGAAATGTCCTTATTTTTGAAGGAAAAGCACTGTACTTTTCAATGAAGATAACTTTAAACTAGTCTTAACTTTAAAGAAACACACGCTATACATTGCTAATGTGGTAAATGACTATTCTAGCTGCAAATGTCTGGTTTTTGGTGCAATATCTACATAGGTGTATAGAGGCCCATTTCCAGCAACTATCACTCCAGTGTTCTAATGGTACAATGTGTTTGCTCATTGGCTCAGAAGGCTAATTGATGATTAGAAAACCCTTGTGCAATCATGTTCACACATCTGAAAACAGTTTAGCTCGGTACAGAAGCTACAAAACTGACCTTCCTTTGAGCAGATTGAGTTTCTGGAGCATCACATTTGTGGGGTCAATTAAACGCTCAAAATGGCCAGAAAAAGAGAACTTTCATCTGAAACTCGACAGTCTATTCTTGTTCTTAGAAATGAAGGCTATTCCATGCGAGAAATTGCTAAGAAATTGAAGATTTCCTACAACGGTGTGTACTACTCCCTTCAGAGGACAGCACAAACAGGCTCTAACCAGAGTAGAAAAAGAAGTGGGAGGCCGCGTTGCACAACTGAGCAAGAAGATAAGTACATTAGAGTCTCTAGTTTGAGAAACAGACGCCTCACAGGTCCCCAACTGGCATCTTCATTAAATAGTACCCGCAAAACACCAGTGTCTACATCTACAGTGAAGAGGCGGCTGCGGGATTCTGGGCTTCAGGGCAGAGTGGCAAAGAAAAAGCCATATCTGAGACTGGCCAATAAAAGAAAAAGATTAAGATGGGCAAAAGAACACAGACATTGGACAGAGGAAGACTGGAAAAAAGTGCTGTGGACGGATGAATCCAAGTTTGAGGTGTTTGGATCACAAAGAAGAACGTTTGTGAGACGCAGAACAACTGAAAAGATGCTGGAAGAATGCCTGACGCCATCTGTTAAGCATGGTGGAGGTAATGTGATGGTCTGGGGTTGCTTTGGTGCTGGTAAGGTGGGAGATTTGTACAGGGTAAAAGGTATTCTGAATAAGGAAGGCTATCACTCCATTTTGCAACGCCATGCCATACCCAGTGGACAGCGCTTGATTGGAGCCAATTTCATCCTACAACAGGACAATGACCCAAAACACACCTCGAAATTGTGCAAGAACTATTTAGAGAAGAAGCAGGCAGCTGGTATTCTATCGGTAATGGAGTGGCCAGCGCAGTCACCGTATGGTACGCAAGAAGTGCCCATCCAACCAATCCAAATTGTGGGAGCTGCTTCTAGAAGCGTGGGGTGCAATTTCTCCAGATTACCTCAACAAATTAACAGCTAGAATGCCAAAGGTCTGCAATGCTGTAATTGCTGCAAATGGAGGATTCTTTAATGAAAGCAAAGTTTGATGTAAAAACAATCTTATTTCAAATAAAAATCATTATTTCTAACCTTGTCAATGTCATGACTCTATTTTTTATTCATTTCACAACGTATGGTGGTGAATAAGTGTGACTTTTCATGGAAAACACAAAATTGTTTGGGTGACCCCAAACTTTTGAACGGTAGTGTATGTATTTAGGAAAGGTAGGAGTACAGTTATATCAGCATCGCTATTGGAAGATGAGTTTAGAAATCACAGGTAAATAGGGAGAGTGTAGTTACTGTTTTCTTTGATGTAGAGAAAATATATGATATGATGTGGAGAGAGGGGCTCATCATAAGACTACATACATGACACACAGGAGCTCAAGCGGATACAGAAGGAACTCAGAGTCCAGCTCAGAGAGGGGAAGGAGCAATACAGAAGGAAAATAGAACAGAGGATGCAGAACAACAGCATGAGGGAGGTATGGGAGGGGATGAAGACCATCACTGGCTGCAGCTCAAAGAAAGGAGCCCCCATTGAGGCTGATGTGGGAAGAGCAAACCAGTTAAACCAGTTTTTTAATAGGTTTGATCTCCCTGCACCTACGAGCACAGCAACCCCCACCCACCCAACCCCACAAGCCATCTCCAGCACAGAGGAGGACACCTCCCCTCCCCCGCTCACACCACCCACCATCACAGCAGCTCAGGTATGTGGAGAGCTGAGGAGGCTACGCCCCGGCAAAGCTACAGGTCCAGATGGGGTCTCCCCCAGACTACTGAAGACCTGTGCGCAGGAACTGGGACACCCCCTACAGCGTATCTTCAACCTGAGCCTGGGACAGGGGAGGGTCCCCCAGCTGTGGAAGACATCCTGCATCATTCCAGTCCCCAAGAAACCACATCCTGGGGAGCTGAACGACTTCAGGCCGGTCGCCCTGACGTCCCATGTGATGAAGACCATGGAACGGCTGCTGCTCCATCACCTGAGGCAACAGACCCACCACGCTCTCGACCCTCTGCAGTTCGCTTACAGAGAGAAGGTTGGAGTGGAGGATGCCATCATCTTCTTGCTTCACCGCTCTCTCTCTCACCTGGACAGAGGCAGTGGTGCTGTGAGGATTACATTTTTGGACTTCTCGAGCGCCTTTAACACCATCCAGCCTCTGCTCCTCAGGCACAAACTGACAGAGATGGGAGTAGGATCAGACCTGGTGGCATGGATTACAGACTATCTGACCGGCAGACCTCAGTACGTTCGACTGGGGGACTGCAGGTCCGACACTGTTACCAGCAACACTGGAGCACCGCAGGGAACTGTGCTCTCTCCGGTCCTGTTCACCCTGTACACGTCCGACTTCCAGTACAACTCGGAGCTCTGCCACGTGCAGAAGTTCGCGGACGACACAGCTATCGTTGGCTGTATCAGGAGTGGACAGGAGGAGGAATACAGGGAGTTGATCCAACGTTTTGTCACGTGGTGCGACTTTAATCACCTGCTCCTAAACGCCACAAAGACCAAGGAGATGGTGGTGGACTTTAGGAGAATCAGGCCGCACCTTGAGCCTGTCAACATCAAAGGTGAATGTGTGGAGGTGGTTCACACCTACAAATACCTGGGAGTGCAGCTGGATGACAAACTGGACTGGACTGCCAACACAGACGCCCTGTACAGGAAAGGACAGAGCCGTCTGTACTTCCTCAGAAGGCTGGCGTCCTTCAACATCTGCAAGAAGTTGCTACAGATCTTCTACCAGTCTGTAGTTGCGAGCGCCCTCATGTACGCAGTGGTGTGTTGGGGGGGCAGCCTCAAGAAGAAAGACGCTGGACGCCTGAACAAACTGGTGAGGAAGGCAGGAACTGTTGTTGGCACAGAGCTGGACAGCCTTACATCTATGGCAGATAAACGGACTCTGAACAGGCTACTGTCCATCATAGACAGTCCACACCATCCACTGCACAACGCCATCTCCAGGCAGAGGAGCAGCTTCAGTGACAGACTGCTGTCATTGTCCTGCTCCACTGACAGACTGAAGAAATCGTTCCTCCCCCACGCCATGCGGCTCTTCAACAACTCTAGGGGGAGTGCCATAAAATCAACCATAGAACACTGGACTTAATGCTAATCACACCATGCACCTTCGGTCACACATGCACTTTATCATACACACACATCTACAAGTTGGACTCTAAGTATGTACAACTGTTTTTGCATACTGACATCTGCACAACTGCACTCGAACTGGACTGGCAGACATTATACTTTTTTATACCATTATATTTTACCTTAGTTCTTCTTTTAAATTTTTATATTGTATTCTCCCTGCATGCCCCTGTGTTCCCGTAAGCTGCTAGAACTGTGAATTTCTCTTGGAGATGAATAAAGTATCTATCTATCTATCTATCTATCTATCTATCTATCTATCTATCTATCTATCTATCTATCTATCTACATCAGATGGGTATAAGGGGGAAAATGCTAAAATGGGTTAGACATTTCTTTTCTGGTAGAAATATTTCTGTGCATAGAATTTAGCTCTACATATGATGTTGAAAATGGTACACCTCAGGGCAGTATTATTGGTCCTGCTTTATTTTCAATAATGATAAATGAAATATTTTGTAATGTGGAGTCGTCTATTGGAGTGTCACTTTTTGCAGATGATGGGATGATGTGGAAAATAGGTAGAAATATTGAGTTTATTGTAAAAAAGATACAACAAGGTATAAACAAATTTGAGTGTTGGGCTTTAAAGTGGGGATTCAGATTTTCAGTAAATAAGACAAAAGTAATGTTTTTCACTAGGAAAAAGATTAATGACGATATAAATGTACACTGTATAATCAAAATTTAGAAAAGGTAAATGAGTTTAAATATCTGGGGTTCTGGTTCGATTCTAGACTTACGTGGGGTTTGCTTATTAATAAAGTTGTAGAAAGATTAATATGTTGAAGGTGTGTAGAACAATCAGAACAAATCTGAATTGTTTTTACATGAATAGACCATATATATCCTTGAAAGCAGCCAAGTTATACATGCATGCAATGATTTTTTCACACTTATCTTACTGTGTGACTGTCTGGAGTCAGGTTTCTCAACTGACTATTAAACCTGTTAGATCCTTATATAAACAAACACTAAAAGTTTTGGATAAGAAACCAACCAGATGGCACCACTGTAACGTTTTACAAAAATATAGTTTGCTTAGTTTTGAAAATTTTATAAATTCATCTCTTACTAAAATGTTTTTTAAATGTTTAAATAATCTTGCGCCAAAAGTTATATGCAAATTAATATCAAAACAGAGTAGTAGGGGGATCACTACAAGAGGTGCAACTACACAGAACTGTGTAGTACCACAGAGAAAAACTAAATTTGCACAATCTACATTCTCAGTTCAAGGTACACTGCTATGGAACAGCTTGCCAGCTGAATTGAAAATGCAGACACAGTTGAATATATTTCAAACAAAAATGAAAAAGTGGTTCAAACAAAAGCAGATATGTGAACATTGATAGTTGTATATAGTGTCAGCTGTTTATTCTATTTTATTTGGTTTTGCATTTTATGTATATATATATATTTTTTATTTTTTTTATAGAAAAGCCTAACCAAGGACTGGGGCTGCAAATTAGCCTTTGGCTAGAAGTTTATATGTAGAGCATCGGCTGCATGAAACTGTAGCAATGTTATACTGCATTGTCCCTGTTAAATAAACTATTTACAATATAATAAGATGTCTTAGAGGTCGTGATTGGGGAGCAAGTCAATTTTGTTTAAGGAAAATCTATGTAGCTCTTATTAGATCTGTTATTGATTATGGAAGTGTGGTGTATAGGTCAGCAGCAAAAAGTAACCTTAAAAAATGAGACATTATTCAGTGTAAAGTTTTTTGTATTTGCAGTGGGGCAATGAGGTCCACTTCTGTGGCTGCTCTCCAGGTAGAAGTTTGAGAAATGCCTTTAGAATTAAGGAGAAGTCAAATAACTCTGCTGTGCTGGGTACATTTACAAGGGCAGACGGCAAATCATCCTGGACAAAAACTGTTGCAGCCTTGCCAGGAGCGAGCTTTAAAACAGTTTTCTAGTTTTGGGTGGGGGATAGGAAGACATATAGAAGAAGCTGATTTAAAGGGTCTTGAATTGAGCCCTTTAGTTTCTTTTCGTGCTATAGCTCCTTGGCTTTTCAAAGAGACAAAGCTTGACTTAGAATTGTTAAAGTTGAAAAGGTATAGCACTGGTATTATTGATGGAGAAGAAGATTTTATCCTGAGTATGTGGATGTATAACCCTGCATCTAAAATGTTGGATGGTAAAGTCAGCATTGCTTTTATAATATTAGAGTTTGGAATTGTTTTGGATAAGAGAATTAGTAATGATTTGTCAGTTTTTACTGGGGAGCTTTTAGCTATTCTTATTGCTGTAACCTGGATAGAGGACAAAGATAAAAAAAAAAGTTTTAATAGTTTCAGATTCTGGTAGTGCATTAAGGAGTATTCAAAATATGAAATCAGACTCTAGACAGGACATAATTGTAGAAATTGGACAGTCTTTATAAATATTATCTTGTGCCAGAAAAGAAATAGTGTTTTTGTGGGTGCCGTCTCACATCGGGGTGGTGGGGAATGAATATGCAGATAAATATGCAAAGAAGGGAGCTTGTAAAACACATATAGATTTTTCATGTAAAAATGGTAAGTTTGAGGCAAAGTGCGTTATTAAAGAAAAAATTAAAAGAAAGTGGCAAGAAAGTTGGGATAGAGAAGTTAAAGGGCAATTTTATCATAGTTTACAAAAGAAAGTGGGGGATCCAAGATCATGGAAAATCAGAAAGAAGAAGATGTCATGTCCCACATGAGACTAGGACACTATTCTAGAAGTATAGACAACAGAGAAGATTATGGAAAGCAAGGATTCTGGAACAAAAGTTTCCTTTTTTAGTTAAGGAAATTGTATTAAATGCAGCAGTAGATGTTATTTACAAGGTTTTAATGATATTTTTAAGATCCAAGGATTATTTTTTTAGGATTTAGGGACAGGACTGCTGGGGCCTTCCCGACCCACACTCCATTCCAGAAGGTGGCGGTAATGCACACCAAAACTTGTATGCCAACAGCAAATAAACTGAAGAAGAAGAAGAAGTAGAAGTTTGCCCATCTGGATGGAGATGTTAAGGGGTGTTTCTCAAACTCAAGGCACTGCCTGGGTAGGCGAGGCGCCTTGCTTATGAGGACATTGTCCTTCCTTGGTCAAAGAAAACGGTTTGGAACAGACTTGCCTTTTGTGACCGCGGCTGCCGGCTTAGTAATATTACTTCAACCATGGAACTGGAAATGTAAAATGAGAGTTTTACATTTTTGTTGCATATGTCAGTTAAATCAAATGTGCAAACGAATTAGTACCTGGTAGCCACCTAAGCTGCAACTACTAAGCAACTAACCAACCATATATAACTGCTTTGGATCTAAAAATAAAACAAACATTTTAGATATAAGCCCGATGGTTAAAATTAGTTCACTTACATTTAAAATGGAAATTTACCCCCGAAGTAGCTGCTGACGGATCCTCCCGCGTTGTATTATGGGAAAGTTTAGACCGACAGAAGGCATCAAGGTACGTCTGATGTATCCTTGGTCAGTTAGCTAAACGGCTAACAAACGGAGGACAGATTCCTCGGTAGGACATGAACATTGGAACACACCTTGGCGGTCCTTGATGACGTATCTCCTAGGCAACCGGGGCGGGACCAAGCCATCAAGGCGAGGTTCCTGGGCATTGAGAAACACGCTGGTAACTTTTTCTCAGTAACTTTGATGCAAAATGTCTGTAAGGTTCAGAGTTGTTGTTCAGAATATGAGAAGTAGACCTGGAAAATTGATAAGCAATAAAAGTCGTTTTGGAACCATTCTTGTCATGTTTCATTTGCAAAATGCTGCATAACCCCTGACATCCATGTCTCTGGAGCTCCTCCCAAGCCCACCACAGTGAGAACTGGTGATCCAGGTACCTTGTGGAGGCACACCTATTTTCAAACAAAGGCTTCCTACTGCAGATAATCCTAGCATGCCACCAAGACCATTCATACTAGTGGAAGTTCTTATGGCACATTTATCTGGTTTGGGACGTGGACTTCTATAAAGATTATTTTGGTAAAGAGCTGTACCTCCAGTAGGACTTGAACCAGGAACCTTCTGAACACCAGTCACCCTCCTGACTCACTGTGCTATTCTCACTGATGTCATGGTGTTGTTTCAGACATTATTACACTTTGTTCTTCCTACTTTGACATAAAAATATTTATGCTGTCTCACCTTCACACGTTATTTCCTTCTTGGGTATTAAAAGAAGCAGCAGTGACATCATGAATCAAAGACCTCATCCTAACCCACTGAGCTACACTGGCAGATAAATAGTTTGTCTTCACCAGGTATTTAGACCTTTAGTTCACATGGGGAGTTTCAAAAGAGGAACCTGAGTCCATCTTTGAATCAAGAACCTTCAGAACTCTAACCCATATTTTAATCCACTCTGCTATCCACTCAGCTTCCTTCATGCATATTTAGACTTCATACTTGGACTTAAGGAGACATAAAGGCCAAGAACCTTCTGCAACTATGGTGATGTATAAACTCCACACTTCTCTATTTCCTGGGGAGTCTAAATAACACCGCCAGTTTACAATTACAAAAACTCTTCAATTGAGCAACCTATTGTTGCCAGGGTGGCATTTATTAACACTGGACAGAGTCTGATAGGGGGGGGGGGGGACATGTGGCAAAGGTCACAGGACTTGAAGTGGGGACAGCTCCATTGAAGATTTAAACCTCTGAACATGGGTCATCTGCTATAACCACTACGCCATGCAACACAGTGACCTCAGTCTCTTTTAATACTCCACAAATGCACAAATCTGATTTTAAGAAGCTTCTCAGTGGCCATGGTAACGAATACTGACCACACATAAATTGTCTTATTCAAGATGTTCTTCGATCTGCTGCTGGATATCTTCAGGACTCAGTTTGAGCAGTAATGGTGGAGCTGTTGACTTGCAATGAACATAAAAAAACTGCGTGCGTCTCCATCACCCTCTGCTGATGGAGGACTATAAAGTAGAGTTCACTAAGCCTATCCAACATCTTCAGATTTGTTACTTCAAACTTGAACTTTAGAAGAGGAACCAACAACCTCTAGGAGGTTCTGTGATCATCAGATCTTCTGCACCGTGTCATTAGACTCTTTACTTTTCAACAAAGTATCTTTGAAAATATATTCCACCACCAGGATGTGAACCAGCAGCCACGTCCTTTCTGGGGAAGTATTTTTTTTCTTTTATTATAAAAAGTACAAAAGATACATTGACACAAAAAAGTAAAGTATTTAAAATTACGTATTTACGTGCAATCAAAAAAAAAATTAAAAGATGAACATGTTAACACAAAAGAGTGTGGTATTATTCTACATATGTTATTCTACATATGTTTTAAACGTCTATTATTCAGAAGGTAAAAGTCTGTTTATATAGTTTGCATCGTTGTAAAAAATATATATGGTCTGTCAGTATTTGTTATTGGGATAAGCTTTTAAGTCATAAAACTCTTGGGTAAGTTTTATTGCAGGCTGTAAAAAACAGGATGTCTGTATAGATAAGGATGGAGGCCATGAAGCTGGGAGTGTTGCCATAAAACCATAATTCTCAGAATGAACTTTTGACCAAGAACAGGGAATGTCTCATCTATGACTGCATAATTCTCTGACAGCCAATAATGGTTAAGACACTGTATGGAAATGTTCTGATTGGAGGGAGAAGAAACGCCTAGAGTCCTGGCGAGGCCCGGTGTCTATAAAGTTGTGAAATGAAGATCATTCAATTGTCAGATTTCTTTAAATCTGGACCAGAGAAACTAGGGCAACTTTCTCTGTAAACTGCAATTTGCTAATCTGTTCAAAATAAATGTTAAGAACTGGAAATTGGCTCCATTTTGTCTCTGCTTGAACATGCATTGAATTAATTATGATAAATATTTAATTCAACAAGAGCCATCATTTCTTTTTACAAAATTATTGTTACGAACAAAAAATAAAAACAATCATCATTCAAGAAATTAAGCAAGACAAAAATATGTTTTTTTTCAATCATTTCAAAAATAAAGGAAATACGGTATTTTTACGGTGTTCAAAAGTCGCTATATTTCTTCTAATTCAAATTATTCTCTTAATAAAACTTAACATTAGATTTAACAAATTGATATTTACATTCTTACGTTTATTTAAACCAAGAAAATAAATCTATTTCCAATCTTTGTATAAAACCAGCACATCCCATATCTGGTTTATTGTCATCCATAATCTATCCAAAAACTCCCTCAATTGTTCATAATCAAAGCAGAGATTAATTAAAGTTTCAGTTTCTTGACTTATCTTATGCCTAATTTTAAATTCTAAATCCTCATGTTTATTATTATATTCTTAATTTCTTCCAAAAACTCTCCTTTCTGGTGGGAAACCTTTTGTAGCAGAATTCTTCCGATTTAGCTGTTTTTTTTTGTTTTGATAGCAATACGTTATAAATTATCTTTGTTTGGACTGTATCTAAATGAATATTTCTATCTTCATTTTTAATAGAGATTTTAGGAAAATCAACTATGTTTGTTTTTTAGCCTCTCTAAGTATTCTCCTTTTACAATCAGGCTTAATCGCACTTTTTATCTTCTCTATAACATTAAAAACATATTTTCAGTTTATATCATCAACCAATAAACTCACTTGCTCATAGATGACTTCAGGCTCCAAGAAGCCTGGAACATATTCCCTTACAATATCTTTTATTTGTATAATGCCTGCCTTCATAACATTTTGTCACTAAATTCAATATTTTGCTACTTGTTAGGCATAAATCTATTTGTGTTTGTTTTAAAGAATTCAGAACTAGCTGTCTTCTTGAGAAGATCCTAATAGTAGGGTTCTCAGCCCTCCACAATTCAATTAAGTTCTTTATGTTCATTATTTCCTTTAGTTTATCCCTAGAAACATCCGTTCTAAGTTTATCATATAATCCTATATCCAGTTTTGTTCATTTAACATTAAAGTCACCAACAATTATGGTCTTCCTATTACAATATTTACTTTTTTTTTCAAAAAAAGGTTTTCTAATTTTTCCATCATTTTGTGCATAAATATTAATTAATCTTATGTCAGTATTGTCGTAGAAAAAATCCAAAACTCCCATTCTACCCTCCTTGTCTTTATAAACTCATTTTTCATTTCTAATGCTATTTTCTTTCTCAAAAATAGCCACACCACAAGACTTCATAGAGCTGTGGACTGAAATTTTCCGTGCTTCAGCCAAGTTTTCATCCATCCAATGAAGTTGTTGGAAGCAGCAGATTTCTCCCTCTATATGTTTGAAATAATGAGACTCATTTTGTCCATGTTTCTCAATCCATTACAGTTTAAAGAGGCTATTTTCAGATGATTACTCATTTTTAGGTCCTTATATAAGCTCATCAGTATACTCCGCACATCCAGATGCACAGTGGACCAAGAAACAGAGTTACTTATCAGTATCCTCCCACTGTTCATTACTCCAGATTTGCAACTTGTATTCATCCATAGAAGTTTTAAACAAAAGAGCAATGAAGAATCAAGTCTTTTCCTTAGATGAAGATCTTTTGGACGATAATCAAGAAAAGGTAAATCCATGCAGTTTCTTGTTATATTTCAGGAAGTTTCCCCTCCAAAGATTAGGCACATCCCCATCCTCTCCATCAAGACTCCAACAGCTGTTTTCCTTTATACAAAACAAGAGGAACAGCAATGAACACTTCATACATTTACAAATAAAACTATGATCTCTTATCATAAATAGAAAAGTAAACAAGAAAGCACTCCATCCACAATTGACCAGAACAGTGAGACCACTAAAACCTTCACAATCCCCAGAGAGCGTCCAGAACTCTGCACATTTATAGCTGGGAGCAAAAGGTTGGATAAAGAGAAATACAACCATCATGGAAATAAAAATGTTCATTTTGGCTTTTTCTTAGCTTTTCTCAAACTCCTGTCAGAACCGAGTCTTTTCTTTGTATCCAGGGTGGCATCCATACTCGATTTACCCCCTTTTGTTGGGCCCTGAGAAACACCAAAGATTCTTGGCATCATGGGTTGGCGACTCCCAACAAGAGCTCTCTCATTCACCATTATTTGGGATTCAACTGCTTTTTGGGCTTCTTGCCCAGTCATTCATTCTTCCTCCACACTTTCAACAGGTGCCTCATTCCCATTGGCCGTATTACTTTTATCAGGGCTTTCATTACATATACATTTATTATTATGGCATTTCTCCACCTCCTCACACTCCCTCGCGTAATGTCCCTGTTTCTTCCTTCGATTACGTAAAAAATCAGGACACTCCTCTGAGGATGTGGTCAGGCTGTAAGCAGAGCTGTCTATAAATTACTCTGAAGTGTCTGGTATCCGTCTCCGTTAGGAACTTTGTCGAATAAGGCAGCGATTTTATTTGTTCCGGAAACTTCACTTTTAAAAATCTTGTTCCGTCAAATACATTTGTGCCTGGCCAAACTCTCATCTTGATCGGAGACACAGCAGTGATACCCCAACCCTCTAGCTTTCCCAGAATTTCCTCATCGAGACAATCAGTTCTTTATTCCTGAGGGTGGATGCCACTACTTTTGTGTCCCCAATCTTGAAACGCTGCCTTATGCGACAAAGTTATTTCATATGAATTAACACCTATAGGTGTGGTGCCTAGAGTAGTCTCACTGTTCTGATCAATCTCAACCTTCACCGTTAATTCTTTTTTTAATTGGGTTTTAGTTATCTTAGTGCGTTCATTGGCGTTTGTTGTCGTTTGACATTGTCCTTTCCTACGTCCATGTTCGTTGCCATGATGTCCGTCCGAGAAAAACAAAAAGCGCCTACCCCTACAGGGGATGGCCAAACTATTAACGATAACAAAAAATGATAAACTATTGTTAAACTCACAAAAAACAAAGGAAGAAAAATGACGAGCTCTCCAGCAAGCGTCTGCTCCTCAAGCAACACTCAATCAGGAAGTGGGCGTGTTCCTCCAGGGAAGTATTCACCTCACTAAGCTAATCTAGAATCCACCACTTAGGCTCTAAGCTTAGGCTTAAGGTGACCAGATGTTGATTTTCAAAAAGCGATGACGCTTGGCCCAGTCCTAAAACACTTTGGATTTGATTATATTTAAATCAGTCATTTTCCTTGGAGTTTGAATGAACATTTCAGCATCAGCTAGACTTTCACAAGTACAAAAATGACATTGAAATATCTGGAAATTGACTTATAATAATGATATTTCCTTTTATAATTAAAAAACTAACCAGTAACAATAATATTTTAAGTCTTTACCTCATACCTGAGAGAGTTGAAGTTTGTTGGAAACCTCTATAGAGTTAATTCAAATTCGCTTCTTCTCTGACAAAATTCTACTTTTCATGTAGACCCGACCTACTCGCTCCATCAGAGAAAGTAAGTACACCCTCCTTTAGAAAGTAAGTACACCCTCCATCAGAGAAAGTAAGTACACCCTCCTTTAGAAAGTAAGTACACCCTCCTTTAGAACGTAAGTACACCCTCCTTTAGAAAGTAAGTACACCCTCCATCAGAGAAAGTAAGTACACCCTCCATCAGAGAAAGTAAGTACACCCTCCTTTAGAAAGTAAGTACACCCTCCTTTAGAACGTAAGTACACCCTCCTTTAGAAAGTAAGTACACCCTCCTTTAGAAAGTAAGTACACCCTCCATCAGAGAATGCAAGTACACCCTCCGTTAAAAAAGTACACCCTCCTTTAGAACGTAAGTACACCCTCCTTTAGAAAGTAAGTACACCCTCCATCAGAGAAAGTAAGTACACCCTCCATCAGAGAAAGTAAGTACACCCTCCTTTAGAAAGTAAGTACACCCTCCTTTAGAACGTAAGTACACCCTCCTTTAGAAAGTAAGTACACCCTCCTTTAGAAAGTAAGTACACCCTCCATCAGAGAATGTTAGTACACCCTCCGTTAAAAAAAAGTACACCCTCCGTCAGAAAGTAAGTACACCCTCCATCAGAAAGTAAGTACACCCTCCATCAGAAAGTAAGTACACCCTCCGTTAGAGAAAGTAAGTACACCCTCCATCAGAAAGTAAGTACACCCTCCATTAGAAAGTAAGTACACCCTCCGTTAGAGAAAGTAAGTACACCCTCCATTAGAAAGTAAGTACACCCTCCGTCAGAGAAAGTAAGTACACCCTCCGTTAGAAAGTAAGTACACCCTCCATCAGAAAGTAAGTACACCCTCCATTAGAAAGTAAGTACACCCTCCGTCAGAAAGTAAGTACACCCTCCGTCAGAAAGTAAGTACACCCTCCATCAGAAAGTAAGTACACCCTCCTTTAGAAAGTAAGTACACCCTCCGTCAGAAAGTAAGTACACCCTCCATCAGAGAAGTAAGTACACCCTCCGTTAGAAAGTAAGTACACCCTCCATCAGAGAAAGTAAGTACACCCTCCATCAGAAAGTAAGTACACCCTCCATCAGAAAGTAAGTACACCCTCCGTTAGGAAGTACACCCTCCATCAGAAAGTAAGTACACCCTCCATCAGAGAAAGTAAGTACACCCTCCGTTAGAAAGTAAGTACACCCTCCATCAGAGAAAGTAAGTACACCCTCCGTCAGAAAGTAAGTACACCCTCCGTCAGAAAGTAAGTACACCCTCCATCAGAAAGTAAGTACACCCTCCATCAGAAAGTAAGTACACCCTCCATCAGAAAGTAAGTACACCTCCATCAGAAAGTAAGTAAACCCTCCGTTAAAGAGTAAGTACACCCTCCGTTAGAAAGTAAGTACACCCTCCATCAGAAAGTAAGTACACCCTCCGTTAGAAAGTAAGTACACCCTCCGTTAGAAAGTAAGTACACCCTCCGTTAGAAAGTAAGTACACCCTCCGTCAGAAAGTAAGTACACCCTCCATTAGAAAGTAAGTACACCCTCCGTCAGAAAGTAAGTACACCCTCCTTTAGAAAGTAGGTACACCCTCCGTCAGAGAATGTAAGTACACCTTCCGTTACAAAGTACACCCTCCATCAGAGAAAGTAAGTACACCCTCCATCAGAAAGTAAGTACACCCTCCATCAGAAAAAGTAAGTACACCATCCGTTAGAAAGTAAGTACACCCTCCATCAGAAAGTAAGTAGACCCTCTACCAGAAAGTAACTACACCCTCCTTTAGAAAGTAGGTACACCCTCCGTCAGAAAGTAAGTACACCCTCCGTTAGAAAATAAGTATACCCTCCGTTAGAAAGTAAGTACACCCTCCATCAAAAAGTAAGTACACCCTCCTTTAGAAAGTAAGTACACCCTCCGTTAGAGAAAGTAAGTACACCCTCCATCAGAAAGTAAGTGCAACCTGCTTTAGAAAGTAAGTACACCCTCCGTTAGAGAAAGTAAGTACACCCTCCTTTAGAAAGTAAGTACACCCTCCGTCAGAAAGTAAGTACACCCTCCGTCAGAAAGTAAGTACACCCTCCATCAGAAAGTAAGTACACCCTCCGTTAGAAAGTAAGTACACCCTCCGTTAGAAAGTAAGTACACCCTCCGTCAGAAAGTAAGTACACCCTCCATCAGAAAGTAAGTACACCCTCCTTTAGAAAGTAAGTACACCCTCCGTCAGAAAGTAAGTACACCCTCCATCAGAGAATGTAAGTACACCCTCCGTTAGAAAGTAAGTACACCCTCCATCAGAGAAAGTAAGTACACCCTCCATCAGAAAGTAAGTACACCCTCCATCAGAAAGTAAGTACACCCTCCATTAGAAAGTAAGTACACCCTCCATCAGAAAGTAAGTAAACCCTCCGTTAAAGAGTAAGTACACCCTCCGTTAGAAAGTAAGTACACCCTCCATCAGAAAGTAAGTACACCCTCCGTTAGAAAGTAAGTACACCCTCCTTTAGAAAGTAAGTACACCCTCCGTCAGAAAGTAAGTACACCCTCCATCAGAAAGTAAGTACATCCTCCGTTAGAGAAAGTAAGTAAACCCTCCGTTAGAGAAAGTAAGTAAACCCTCCGTTAGAAAGTAAGTACACCCTCCGTTAAAAAGTAAGTACACCCTCCGTTAGAAAGTAAGTACACCCTCCATCAGAAAGTAAGTACACCCTCCGTTAGAGAAAGTAAGTACACCCTCCATTAGAAAGTAAGTACACCCTCCGTCAGAAAGTAAGTACACCCTCCTTTAGAAAGTAAGTACACCCTCCGTCAGAAAGTAAGTACACCCTCCGTTAAAAGTACACCCTCCATCAGAGAAAGTAAGTACACCCTCCGTTAGAAAGTAAGTACACCCTCCGTCAGAAAGTAAGTACACCCTCCATCAGAAAGTAAGTACACCCTCCTTTAGAAAGTAAGTACACCCTCCGTTAGAAAGTAAGTACACCCTCCATCAGAAAGTAAGTACACCTCCATCAGAAAGTAAGTAAACCCTCCGTTAGAAAGTAAGTACACCCTCCGTTAGAAAGTAAGTACACCCTCCATCAGAAAGTAAGTACACCCTCCGTTAGAAAGTAAGTACACCCTCCATTAGAAAGTAAGTACACCCTCCTTTAGAAAGTAAGTACACCCTCCGTCAGAAAGTAAGTACACCCTCCGTTAGAAAGTAAGTACACCCTCCATCAGAAAGTAAGTACACCCTCCGTTAGAGAAAGTAAGTACACCCTCCATCAGAAAGTACAGCCTCCATCAGAAAGTACGTACACCCCCTCGTAGAAAGTAAGTACACCCTCCGTCAGAAAGTAAGTACACCCTCAGAAAGTAAGTACACCCTCCGTTGAGAAAGTAAGTAACCCTCCGTTAGAGAAAGTAAGTACACCCTCCGTTAGAAAGTAAGTACACCCTCCTTAGAAAGTAAGTACACCCTCCGTTAGAAAGTAAGTAACCCTCCATCAGAAAGTAAGTACACCCTCCGTTAGAGAAAGTAAGTACACCCTCCATTAGAAAGTAAGTACACCCTCCGTTCAGAAAGTAAGTACACCCTCCTTTAGAAGTAGTAAACCCTCCGTCAGAAGTAAGTACACCTCGTTACAAAGTACACCCTCCATCAGAAAGTAAGTACACCCTCCATCAGAAAGTAAGTACACCCTCCATCAGAAAGTAAGTACACCCTCCGTTAGAAAGTAAGTACACCCTCCATCAGAAAGTAAGTAGACCCTCTACCAGAAAGTAACTACACCCTCCTTTAGAAAGTAGGTACACCCTCCGTCAGAAAGTAAGTACACCCTCCGTTAGAAAATAAGTATACCCTCCGTTAGAAAGTAAGTACACCCTCGATCAAAAAGTAAGTACACCCTCCTTTAGAAAGTAAGTACACCCTCCGTTAGAAAGTAAGTACACCCTCCATTAGAGAAAGTAAGTACACCCTCCTTTAGAAAGTAAGTACACCCTCCGTTAGAAAGTAAGTACACCCTCCATCAGAGAAAGTAAGTACACCCTCCATCAGAAAGTAAGTACACCCTCCGTTAAAGAGTAAGTACACCCTCCGTTAGAAAGTAAGTACACCCTCCGTTAGAAAGTAAGTACACCCTCCGTTAGAGAAAGTAAGTACACCCTCCATCAGAAAGTAAGTACACCCTCCATCAGAAAGTAAGTACACCCTCCATCAGAAAGTAAGTACACCCTCCATCAGAAAGTAAGTACACCCTCCGTTAGAAAGTAAGTACACCCTCCATCAGAAAGTAAGTACACCCTCCATCAGAGAATGTAAGTACACCCTCCGTTACAAAGTAAGTACAACCTCCATCAGAGAAAGTAAGTACACCCTCCATCAGAAAGTAAGTACACCCTCCGTTAGGAAGTAAGTACACCCTCCTTTAGAAAGTAAGTACACCCTCCTTTAGAAAGTAAGTACACCCTCCGTCAGAAAGTAAGTACACCCTCCATCAGAAAGTAAGTACATCCTCCGTTAGAGAAAGTAAGTAAACCCTCCGTTAGAGAAAGTAAGTAAACCCTCCGTTAGAAAGTAAGTACACCCTCCGTTAAAAAATAAGTACACCCTCCGTTAGAAAGTATGTACACCCTCGATCAGAAAGTAAGTACACCCTCCGTTAGAGAAAGTAAGTAAACCCTCCATTAGAAAGTAAGTACACCCTCCGTCAGAAAGTAAGTACACCCTCCTTTAGAAAGTAGGTACACCCTCCGTCAGAGAATGTAAGTACACCTTCCGTTACAAAGTACACCCTCCATCAGAGAAAGTAAGTACACCCTCCATCAGAAAGTAAGTACACCCTCCATCAGAAAAAGTAAGTACACCATCCGTTAGAAAGTAAGTAACCCTCCATCAGAAAGTAGTAGACCCTCTACCAGAAAGTAACTACACCCTCCTTTAGAAAGTAGGTACACCTCCGTCAGAAAGTAAGTACACCCTCCGTTAGAAAATAAGTATACCCTCCGTTAGAAAGTAAGTACACCCTCGATCAAAAAGTAAGTACACCCTCCTTTAGAAAGTAAGTACACCCTCCGTTAGGAAGTAAGTACACCCTCCATTAGAGAAAGTAAGTACACCCTCCTTTAGAAAGTAGGTACACCCTCCGTCAGAAAGTAAGTACACCGTCCATCAGAGAAAGTAAGTATACCCTCCATCAGAAAATAAGTACACCCTCCGTTAAAGAGTAAGTACACCCTCCGTTAAAGAGTAAGTACACCTGTAAAAACACCCTATCAGAAAGTAAGTACACCCTCCTTTAGAAAGTAAGTACACCCTCCGTTAGGGAGTAAATACACCCTCCTTTAGAAAGTAAGTACACCCTCCTTTAGAAAGTAAGTACACCCTCCGTTAGGAAGTACACCCTCCATCAGAAAGTAAGTACATCCTCCGTTAGAGAAAGTAAGTAAACCCTCCGTTAGAAAGTAAGTACACCCTCCGTTAGAAAGTAAGTACACCCTCCGTCAGAAAGTAAGTAGACCCTCCACCAGAAAGTAACTACACCCTCCTTTAGAAAGTAGGTACACCCTCCATCAGAAAGTAAGTACACCCTCCGTTAAAAAGTAAGTACACCCTCCGTTAAAAAGTAAGTACACCTTCCGTTAGAAAATAAGTATACCTTCCGTTAGAAAGTAAGTACACCCTCGATCAAAAAGTAAGTACACCCTCCTTTAGAAAGTAAGTACACCCTCCGTTAGGAAGTAAGTACACCCTCCGTTAGAAAGTAAGTACACCCTCCATCAGAAAGTAAGTACACCCTCCGTTAGAAAGTAAGTACACCCTCCATCAGAAAGTAAGTACACCCTCCATTAGAAAGTAAGTACACCCTACGTCAGAATGTGAGTACACCCTCCATCAGAAAGTAAGTACACCCTCCATCAGAAAGTAAGTACACCCTCTTTAGAAAGTAAGTACACCCTCCGTCAGAAAGTAGACACCCTCCGTTAGAAAGTAAGTACACCCTCCATCAGAGAAAGTAAGTACACCCTCCTTTAGAAAGTAAGTACACCCTCCGTCAGAAAGTAAGTACACCCTCCATCAGAGAAGTAAGTACACCCTCCGTTAGAAAGTAAGTACACCCTCCATCAGAAAGTAAGTACACCCTCCATTAGAAAGTAAGTACACCCTACGTCAGAATGTGAGTACACCCTCCATCAGAAAGTAAGTACACCCTCCATCAGAAAGTAAGTACACCCTCCGTTAGAGAAAGTAAGTGCACCCTCCGTTAGAAAGTAGGTATAACCTCCGTCAGAGAAAGTAAGTACACCCTTCGTTACAAAGTAAGTACACCCTCCATCAGAAAGTAAGTACACCCTCCATCAGAAAGTAAGTACACCCTCCATCAGAAAGTAAGTACACCCTCCGTTAGAGAAAGTAAGTGCACCCTCCGTTAGAGAAAGTAAGTGCACCCTCCTTTAGAAAGTAAGTACACCCTCCGTCAGAAAGTAAGTACACCCTCCATCAGAAAGTAAGTACACCCTCCTTTAGAAAGTAGGTACACCCTCCGTCAGAAAGTAAGTACACCCTCCATCAGAGAATGTAAGTACACCCTCCGTTAGAAAGTAAGTACACCCTCCATCAGAAAGTAAGTACACCCTCCATTAGAAAGTAAGTACACCCTCCATCAGAAAGTACACCCTCCATCAGAAAGTAAGTACACCCTCCGTCAGAAAGTAAGTAAAACCTCCGTCAGAAAGTAAGTACACCCTCCGTTAGAAAGTAAGTACACCCTCCATCAGAGAAAGTAAGTACACCCTCCGTTAGGAAGTACACCCTCCATCAGAAAGTAAGTACACCCTCCATCAGAGAATGTAAGTACACCCTCCGTTACAAAGTAAGTACAACCTCCATCAGAAAGTAAGTACACCCTCCTTTAGAAAGTAAGTACACCCTCC
>JAPXFQ010001458.1:0-2500 GCA_028564705.1 Apricaphanius iberus
CATCAGGGACCATCAGAACCATCAGGAACCATCAGAACCATCAGGAACCATCAGGGACCATCAGGGACCATCAGAACCATCAGGGACCATCAGGGACCATCAGAACCATCAGGGACCATCAGGAACCATCAGGAACCATCAGGAACCATCAGAACCATCAGGGACCATCAGGAACCATCAGAACCATCAGGGACCATCAGAACCATCAGGGACCATCAGAACCATCAGAACCATCAGGGACCATCAGAACCATCAGGGACCATCAGGGACCATCAGGAACCATCAGGAACCATCAGAACCATCAGGGACCATCAGAACCATCAGGAACCATCAGGGACCATCAGAACCATCAGGGACCATCAGAACCATCAGGAACCATCAGAACCATCAGGGACCATCAGAACCATCAGGGACCATCAGAACCATCAGGGACCATCAGGAACCATCAGAACCATGAGGGACCATCAGGAACCATCAGAACCATCAGGGACCATCAGAACCATCAGGGACCATCAGAACCATCAGGACCATCAGAACCATCAGGGACCATCAGAACCATCAGGACCATCAGAACCATCAGGGACCATCAGAGCCATCAGAACCACCAGGAACCATCAGACCCATCAGGGACCATCAGAACCATCAGGACCCATCAGAACCATCAGGACCATCAGAACCATCAGGGACCATCAGAACCATCAGGACCATCAGACCCATCAGAACCATCAGGGACCATCAGAACCACCAGGAACCATCAGACCCATCAGGGACCATCAGGAACCATCAGGGACCATCAGAACCATCAGGAACCATCAGGAACCATCAGAACCATCAGGGACCATCAGAACCATCAGGAACCATCAGAACCATCAGGAACCATCAGGAACCATCAGGGACCATCAGAACCATCAGGGACCATCAGGAACCATCAGGAACCATCAGAACCATCAGGAACCATCAGAACCATCAGGGACCATCAGGAACCATCAGGGACCATCAGAACCATCCAAACTCATCTCCAATATAGACACCAGAAACATTAAAGAGAAGGTATTATGTAAAATTAACTTTTCTACGTGTAACATCCTGATAAAACGTTATTTCCTCAATAAAAACATGCCTGAAGTTTTGCTGTGACTCATCCACTTATGTTTGAATAATCTTTGAGTCCCTGCTGGTAGTTATTGTTGGAGCTGAAACACCTGCTCCCACCCATCCCTCCTTTCTCCACCCATCTCCTACTCCTACCTGACGTAGCTTACTCTTTAGCCGAGCCGCTGCACCTGCAGCCCTCCCCCTCCCCTCCCCACTCATCTCTGGTAGAGTAGCTAGCAGCAATAGTTAGCTTAGGCTAATTGTAAGGCTAAGAGTTTGGACTTCATCTTTGGAAACAATCTTGGACCTAAAAATATCTGTAATCTTTGCATAAATCTCTTCACAGAGGACTGATTTCTCACCAAAACCCTTTTTGATAATGGATTAATAAGCAGATTGGCCCCTAAAGACGAGGCTACTCCATCAGAACCTGTACAGGTTAAATATTACAAAGCGGACACATCTTGTAAAAGCCTCTGAATTCTTCTAAAACTTTCGTGGTCGGATATCGGATCATTTGCGTGTCGTCTTACGATCTCCAGTGTTGCCGTCGTTGACCAATGAAAACTTCTGTAAACTATCAGAGTCTGACTCCACCTGCATGCTGTGATAACAGTCGGTGTACGACGTTCTGCAGGGGGAGATTCATTAATGGTAGGAGGGCTTAGAGAGGCTCTAAGGCCCTGAACCTCCTGCTCTAATTTGCTGCTTTCTCACCGGTGTGATGATGGTGGCGACCCCTACTGGCTGTTTGAGGAGCAGAATCTTCCTGTCCTTGGCTGGAGATGGAACAATGTCTCCATAAACTCTCCGAGCTTCCTCTGAGAACCACTCCAGGAAGGAGGCAGAGTACGCCATCTCTCCCAGAGACTCCCGCATGGGTTTACCCTGCAACACATGAACACGTTGAACAACCTGTTTTCTCCCTTTACTCCAACGGGTCAGGTGGAGCTGCTGCAGGAGATGGAATCACTACTGGGAGATTAAAAGCTGAACTAAACCAACTGTTTCTAGCAGCTGGTAGCTTCGCTCACACATTCAAAGGTGATCAGCTTGGCCAGGTCTTCCTTATGCAGGATCAGCAGGTCGAACCATTTCCTCAGCAGGACACTCCTCTCCTGTAGGACGACACGAAACATCAGACCTTCTGATCGATATTACATCTATACATCAATTATACATCAATTATTGACAAATTATACATCAATTATACATCAATTATTGACAAATTATACATCAATTATACATCAATTATACATCAACTATACATCAATTATACATCAATTATACATCAATTATACATCAAAGGATGTCAGACTGAAACATTCTGGGTTCATCTCATCCATCCAACCATCCATCCGTCCATCCATTCATCCATCCATCCATCCATCCATCCAACCATCTC
>JAPXFQ010001458.1:7500-64999 GCA_028564705.1 Apricaphanius iberus
TTTGACTTAGAAAAGTTGAACATTTATGAAAAAAGCTAAGAAATTTCTATAATTAAAGGCATACTTTGAGAAAAAAAAATTCTGACTTTACGTTAAAAATATCTTAACAGAGAAATCGGAAATATATGCCTTTAATTATAGACATTTCTTAATTATTTTTCACAAATGTTCTACTTTTGCACATCAGAGAACTACACTTTTTTCCTAGGAAATATCTGAATTTGTAATTATACAACTTTTGTGACAGAGAATTTCCGAGTTTTCTCTGGAAAATATCACTTTTTCTAAGAATAGTTTTTTTGGGGTGGAAATCTACTACAAAGTGTTTATATTTTGTTTACAATGGCCCTAATACTCTGTCGAGGTTAAGCACCTCAATAGTGCACACACAAACACATTTTATTATTATTATTATTTTTTTTTTTTTTGGTATGTATATATATATATATATATATATACATACCAAAAAAAAATAAATAAATTTTCGGTAAATTTTCGGTATATATATATATATATATATATATATATATATATATATATATATATATATATACACCGAAAATTTACTGATACTGAAATGTATGACTATTACGACGTTATTTTGCCCGTGTTGGTAAATTCGGTATGTAAAAAAAGAAAAGATGTGTTTTAGTTTAGCGGTGTTCCTGTCCCTTTAAGAAATGAGCTTTGCCTTGAGTCATGTGACTACACACAGTCCTGTGACAGAGGGGGAAAGCGCTGCTAGCGCAGCTACTGTGTAGCTATATTTAGCAAGAGATGAGACTCTACCGACTGTTTCTCAGAAAAATGCGACAAATAAAATGACTTTTTATGGTTTTATTGGAAACTTAGACGCTAATGTGGAGCACGTATGTTTGTTACTATATCAGAATCAGTATCCGCTTTAATGGCCAAGTATGACACATACAAATATGACGCATACAAGGAATTTACAGATACAGTACAACCTGTCCAAGATCATTACAAACAACAACAACAACACACAGATCCAGGTCACTGTTGGGCATGCAGCCACCGAGCGGCGCTCCCGTTTATGAAATATAGAGAAGTACACATCTGGGTAGGGGAGGGTTCCACGGTGAGGGGGAAAAAACGCTCAACTCTGTTGTGGGTCCGTACAGCACTCACAACGCAGGTAATAGAAAAAACCACACCAACAAACATTTAAGCACATATTCAGACATTAACAATGACACATCAGGAAGGATGGGCAGGTATGAGCTCCAGTCCACAGGTATTTTTTTTTTTTTTTTTTTTTTTTTTTTTTTTTTACGTGTCCTGTCTAGCAGTATGCTACTCAGAATTGGTGTCTGAGTACCAAGTACAAGCCCAACAGTTTTACTTTCCCAAGCAGAGTATTACAGCTTCGCTGTAGTACGCCACTTGATGTATATGTATGAAAAATCTTTATTAGTGATTACTGTGGGTTCAATTTCCTGACGTCATGGACATTAAACTGAGACAAGAAGGGAGAAAGGAAGAAGGTGAAGAAAAGAAACCGGACCAACAGAGGCGCGAACCGACGACACAAGACAGGGAGGCAAACAAAGAACACAAGAAAACATCCCAGTCCTCCACCTCTGCCGGACGGCAGAGAAACAGTAATACAAAACAAAAACAACAAACTGTACAGAACCAAACCAATAGTTCGGATCTAGTAGAATAAACTAAGAATTACACATTCACTACACACAAGCATTGATTAATGAACATAATACAAATGTTTCTGGTAAGCTCCTGTGAACAACTAACTAATGATGATAACCTCAGCTTAAGATATGTCCGTCCTCACCTATGTCCCCACACCTATGTGTGTGCGAGCATGCAGGTCTGAATAAGGTTTCCCCATGCAAGTGATTGATAGCTGGTGTAAGGAACCGTCAATCCGTCCTACAGGAATCGGCACAGACATGGAGGAGGCAAGAGATGTATGCATCCAGGGTCCCACAGAGTACAGAGTCCACAGGCGGATCAGCGCAGGGTCGATCACCCGCCAAGAGGGGAACAGATGGAAGCCCCAGGGGAGCACCCACCAGCCGCGATGCTGGGGCCCGAGAGATCGCAGTGACGAGCCCATGGGCTCCGCCGGTAACCGGCTACGCCAGGGCGGGCCCGGATCAGGAACCGGAGGCCACGGGGACCAGGGGCACCCCGCCCCCCAGCGGGGCCCCAACCAGGGACCAGCCGACAAGGGCCCCCCGCCGCCGCCGCAGGCAAGGAGGATCCGCAGCCAACCGACGGACAACACACGCCGCCGCCACCCCGGACCAATACCCACCGCCAACAACCCGGCCCGCCTCCACACATCCACACGCCAGGGAGCCACAGCAAGAGCCACAGCGGATGTACGCCCTCCCCCAGGGACATTTAAGCACATATTCAGACATTAACAATGACACATCAGGAAGGATGGGCAGGTATGAGCTCCAGTCCACAGGTTAACGCGCTGCCATCGAGGCGCGCTGTTATCCAGCTTCCTGTTGCAGGAGAGAGAATTAAGGATACAGCAAGACGGTGTGTGTGAATGTGATTGTGTGTAACCATGTCAGTGTGTGCGTCAGTAGATGCAGGTGTACGGGGGAGAGGAGACTCTGTTGACCTTCTTCTCAGGGACATTTGATTAGGACCAGGTTGAAGGTCTTCATGGGAGCCAAAATATAAATTATTTGGGTAGCAGGGAGAGATCAAATATTCCTTTCTGTCCCTTCAGTCTGTCAGTGGTTTCTTTTGTAGTCTAATTCAGCCAAATTGTAGTTCAAATTAAAGTTCCAAATCCAAATTAATTCCCAGATTAATAGTTCCAAATCCAATTAATTTCCAGTTGCCCCAATCCGCACCGACAGTTTCTCCAAGTCCGATGACAAATTGCGGATGAGTCCCAGAGCGCCGGCCAGATCGCCTCTTACAGCGTCTGTTCTGCGTCCCAGCTCCCCCAGCATTTGGTTCTGAGTCCCATCAGTACGAATCAACGCATCCAGCTGTTCCTTCAGCCGTCCAATCGCTTCCAGAACAGTGACCAATCTCGACCGTGTTTCAGATCTTTGTTGCTCCATTTTTCGGTAGTTCCAGTAACTGCCCATTCCAATCAGCAGAAACCCGATCACCATGATTGACACCCCGGTTGACCCTTGCCGGTGCTTCGTAGAGTTGAGTAGATTTTATCAATAGCATTCAGAGACCAGCTGACCATTTCCACCATTTAAATCCTTCCTTTTTACATGTAAATCATTCACTTGTGGTCTGTGTAAAGTAGAACCACAGTGGTTTGGTCTGAATTCCATGTTATTGTAGCCCCACAGACCCTCCTTATATCGTTCTGAGGAGCATCTTTAGAGAAACTCATTTTGGTGCGGTCCCTTTAAATGTAAGCTAAACATTTCATGCCCCGCCCCCTCCAGGTTACAGAGCGTTCCGCTCCACCCCGTTCGGACATTTTTGTAGTCTGATAGCAGCGATTCGATTACTACCGGCAGATAAACTTTTTATTGCTAAGCGATCGTTGCTAAATTCCCGTACATCATGTGAACCCGACGACAAAAACCGGCAAAAAAAGCCCAATCATTTTATTCAAAGTATGCAGTACAGTTATATCCTCAGCTAAAAGCTAGCACACATCGCTAACAGAAGCAGAACGTACAATGCTACAACTATCAAAACAATCGCCCGTACCACATATCAACACACAACATTCATGTCTAAAATAAAGTTTACTGTCATTTTAGTGTTATTTGAAGCTTACCGCTTTGCTTTATCCGTCGTTTCCATGGAGACAAGGAACTGACCCCTCAATCAGACGAAGTCTTTTTGGCGAATCCCTCCTGATACAGACCGAGGTTGCTGAAGCACTCGTCCTCGAAGTGCTTCGCGCAAACGAGGAGAACTTTCCCCACGGATGTCGGTATATTTCCACTAAAAATAAAATGTAACCAGGAACTTCTCAGAGTCTCTGATGCTGGGGGGTCGATGTAGGGATTTGTGTGAGTTAATACACCCAATAACTGAACATTTTGACTTACTTTCTTGTAATTTCGACATGACTGACCTTGGACTACAAAATCGCTGTGGGGGAGAAAAATGGCGGCTTCACGAAATTGGTTACCCAGAAGTCAGAAGTTACCTTATTTGGCAGTTCAACGACAAATGCTGTGACGTAATAGATAAGAAAACGTAACAGCGAATAGAGAAAACTAAACAGACTGAAAAATATGACCAAAAAAGAATGTAAAGATATAAACACAGAACCAGAAGAGAATAAATGTAAGTTGTCTGCACTCCTAAACTCCCAAAATACACATTTACATGCATTTAAGGGCTAAAAAAGTGGATTTTCAATGATATGTCTCCTTTGAAAGTGGGGACGACAATCACGTTATGATTCCATCTGTCAGCCAGTAGTGAGCGCCATTTTAGGTTGCCAGATGAGTGACCGCGCAAAAGAACAGAAACTAGAGTAGTTTTAGGTGAAGCCTACACTAGATGGACCCACATTAAACATTTCTACACCATCAAACACACGCAGAAACGTAGATTTTCATCCTGGATCGGTAAGCTAACTCACTATCAGTGATGCCGGTAACACGTTATTTAGTAGCGTGTTAATCCTAATCTAACCACTGTTTTTGTAACGACTAATCTAATGCGTGATTATTTCCATACAGGTAATCAGATTAAGGTTACTTGTCGAAGCCACTGTGCGTTACTATTTTTGTAATTTTCTTAAGCAAAAATACATATTTGGTACATGCCGGCAAAAGCATTAGGAAAACAAGCAACAATAGCGGTAAATATGGTCTTACATACCTTCAAAAACACCGCTGCCGTCTTTTTCTGCCATAATCCAAAACAGCTGATTATCTCCTTTACGGTCGCCATGTTTATTTTGGCCTGTCCTCTGTAACTGCCCCCTAGTGGAACACTCCAGTAGTACGTACAGTGAGCAAGCAAGTACGTCCCCAGTACACAGCTGGTTATTGTTTCCATGTTGAGGCAGTTGGAAGTGCTAATGGCAGCTGCTGAAAGTAACTAATAAAGTAACTTGTAATCTAACTTAGTTACTTTTATAATAAAGTAATCAGTAAAATAACTACGTTACTTTTGAAAGGAGTAATCAGCAGTCAGTAATCATATTCCTTTTTCAAAGTAACTGGCAACACTGCTCACTAGCTAACTTAGCTAACATTAGCTGTTAGCTAAACTCCTCTGGGATACATTCCTCACTGCACACAGTTCAGGTTGGTCACTGGGGGTATTGGCAGCAAACCTGGCAACCCAACATCTGGAATGTTTTTATTGGTGTAACTACAACCTAGATACACTAGATGGTGCTGTTCATGTTCCATATCCAACCTTTAAACATCAAATGTGTCAAATATTTACCATGTTCAAATAAGCAATTAGTCAGCAGACAAATCTCTTCAGTTCATCAAGTTACCATCAATGTAACCATTAAGAATGAACACCATGCTCTTATTGTGAAGGTCTACACAACTACTTCCGCCAATGAGGTAGCACTAATTTAAGTCAGAAAACATCACTTTAACTGAATAATGCACATTTTAACGCATCACTGAAATATGTGACATGGGAAATATACTGTAACTATACAGTGAACCAACATCCATAAATCAACATAAAAATGGCCCATTTACTCTCTTTGCACCGCGACACGTATGCTTGGTGGTTATTAGCAAGGCCGAGCTGACAGTCGAAGCGAACAATCGTCTCTCACCATCCAGATGGAGTTCATCAAGCATTACAATACAGAAAAATGTATCGCTGAAACATCTCATAATTTATGGGTTCAAAAAACACGTGAAATCAGCCAAATTTTTTATCCTGATGGCTTGCAATAGTCGGCTTCCTTTATGTACATCGCCGCACGCTGAAATTCACAATGCATTAAGGCATACAGAATGTAGTTGGACACTGGGTTTCTGGTTCCGGTCAGTATTTGGACTCCAGGGTTCTGGTTCAGCTGCCTGATCTCTCTTCTCTGGTTGCAGGTCTGGATCAGAACCATGGCGGGGAGTACGCTGCCTATAGGAACCTGATTGAACGTTTCATCACAGCTCTCAGAACCTGTGATATCGCTCCGTACGTGGTTCTGGATGGAGGTTCTGATGTAACTGATAAAAAGGCGGACACTGTGGCATGTCGGAGAGAGGATCGAATCAGGAGAGCCAATGAAGCCGCCGTCAGCGGCAAACAGATGGCCGTCATTCCTCGGATGGCTGAATCAGTCTTCATACAGACTTTGTCCCGGCTGGGGGTTCCGCTGGCCCGGTGTTTTGCAGAAGCGGACCAGGAGATAGCAGCTCTGGCCTCAGAATGGTGCTGTCCGGTTCTGTCCAACGACAGTGACTTCTACATCCTGGACCTACCGGCTGGGTTTCTGCCCATCTCTCGTTTTAAGTGGCAGGAGGTGAAGCAGAGCGGCTCCCGGAGCTCCATCACCTGTAGGAGATACTACACCTCCAGCTTCTGCACCTTCTTTGGACTCCGGCGCCAACTCCTGCCGACCTTTGCCGCCTTGGCAGGTAACGACTATGTGAAGCTGAGAGAGATACACTGGGCTAAGTTCGTCCCAGCAGGTAGAGAGAACAGCAGCCGCCTGGAGGGGCTGGTCCACTGGCTGAAGGACTTCCAGGACCCTGAGGAGGCCTTGGAGAAAGCCCTGGACCTGAATAAAAAACTGAGCAAGAACAAGAAGGAGGTCCTCCAAAGACTGCGCCTGGGGATGGAGGAGTACCAGCTGGGTCGGAGCTCCCTGAGCAGGTTCTTCCTCCATGGAGCACCGCCAGAGTTCCCAGCACTGGAAGAGGTGATGAAAGCCGTTTACACAAGAACACCTGCAACTAGAACCAGAACCACCCAAAAACCCAGAGCTTGTTAGAACTTCAGGTCATTAGGGACGCTGAATAAATGTAGTGAAATGTTGAATTGTTCATTAGCTTTGAGCGTGACTGACAATCTTTAAGGCTTGAATGCCAGCCGCAGACCCAGAGAGATCTAAAGACCTGAGTCAGATACTTCCAGAAGGTCCAGATCTCAGCTGAGTTCAGTTCTGATGATGGAGAGAAACCACTTTGAGTTAAACATGTCGTCTCCTCTAGGAAACTGACCTCGTCCCGAACTGGATGCTGCTGCCTCTGACTCAGGCCCGGATGTCCGGAGTTATCCTGGATGTGCTGCGGCTCCACAGGATGGGTCTCGGTTCTGCTGTTGAGTCAGAAGATCTGCCCAGCGCCAATCGGACCTCCGGGCCGATCCGACAGGTGATGTACGGGCTGCTACTGGGCGGAAGGAAGTCAATTCTATTGGAGGAAATAGACAGAGACGGTCTGGAGCTGACATCCATCCTAGTGAAACCAGAGTTCACCAGAACCAGCGAGAAGCTGAGACTTTGCTCCCTGCATGAGGTGATTTTCTTCCAGCTGAAGACATTAAAGGCCTGATTTATCAATATTCCAAACAAAGAGAGTCGTGCTCCTGATTTGCAGGTGATCTACTAAGATTATGAGAGTTATTCATAAGAGGCGCAAAGAGCAATATTGACATGAGGACTTTGTGTCGGCTCCTGTGTTGCAGACCTTTGTGCATCATGTGCTGCGCCACAGCCAGAGAGAGGAAGAACTGGTGGATTCATTGGCAAAAAATAACATACCTGTCAAATCTACAGCCGTTAGAGAGTTCATTAATATTAGGCTAGAATGTGTGTGAATGTTATTTGTTAAGACATGCCTTTCTGAAGTGGTAGAAACAGGCGCAAAAACAGCCGTCTGCATCGCCTCCTTATTTGGATGTTCCCCTCCCAATATTTGATCGTTCTGAAGAGAAACGGCCACATTAATATTCACTGAGGTCAAAAGCTCTAAATGGATTGCATGTATCTTGCTGCGCGTTTAACAGGCACAGTCCTCTCTGCTTAGTAAATCACCTGCTGCATGATTTTGTTCCCTCTATGAGGTTTACTCCGTTTTAACAAACAGAAACCTTTGATAAATCAGGGCTTCTGTCTGTTTTTGATGTCCTCATCCATAACTGTCCCTCAGTAGAGGTACCATAGATTAAACACCATCCTGATGATGACTGTAGGTGGCGCTCTCCGACCGTCTGAAGGTCCTACTGGAAGCTCTGGGAGTGACCGAAGAGTGCCTGAGCGTCCTGCCGCCTCTGCTGAAGCTCCCAGCCGCCGTCACGCGCTACTGGCAGCAGAACGCTCAGCCTCCTCCAGACCTGCTGAAGGCGCTGCTGCTGGGGATGAGCAGCGGGAACACGCCGACATCCGGGACAGGTAACTAAAACCGGGCCGTTAATAAGCCTAAAACCAATTTTAACACTGTTGGGATAAGATGGACTTAAAATAAAACCATTAATGGTGCTTGGGTACTTGGATGCTTTGCGGCCTGGTCTTTGTGTTCTGAGGAGTTTTTTACACTTTCTGCAGCATTACTGGGTAAACCTGTTGAAGTAGCTGGTTCCCTATTTTATCGTCCATCCATTTAATCCATTTATGTTTTATTTTTTAGCTTTATTCTTCTTCTTACGCTTTAAAACTCCTCTGCTTTGTGTGAAAGCTGCTTTCATGCGTGTAATTTTGATCAAATATGACAAATAAAGGAATCCAAATTCTATCAGTTTTATTACACAAGTTGAATGTTCAGATACAGAGTTTCTGGGTCAGTTCACAAAGTCGGATTTACTTCTATTCCTGCACAGGACATTTTTAAAGCTAAGTGCATGGCATAATTAACATTTCGTGGGTCCTCCTCTTTCGCAGACTCTCATTGGTCTTCCACTGCTGCTGTTTCCAAATAAGATGTGATCTTGGGGTGTTGACTTTGTTTCACATAAATGAACCCTCTCAAGTGAACACTGGTCAGACCAGTTCAACAAACCTGCAGGCGAACTGAAAGTCAGAATAAACAAACAGGACATTTAGAGTTTAGAAATCAGGGATCTGGTCCTGATCAGCGAGTTGGACAATAAAAAACTCTGTTTTTCTAATCCAGGGTTAATGTTAATGGACTCTTGCTGAATAGCTAACTCGTATGAACCGTCAGACACTGACTAGGATGGCATGCTTGGCCTTCCTCCTATTATGCCCCTCCCCTTCCTGTCGGCCCGTGGGTCCCCTGGCTGAATAACTAATGAATGGAAATCAATGAAGTGATAAAAGTTATTTTCTGGTCCGCTTTGTCTTACGTCCTGAATCACACATATGTTGAACTTCAATCTAAATGATAACTAATGATTTACATTTAATGTGTTTGTCCAGTGATTTGGGATTTATTTGATTGTAAAAATCAGCATTTAGAATGTCTACAAACCAGAAGTCGCATATATGACGCCATTTGGCTAACAGGAGCTAGCACTAGCTATAGCTAGCACTAGCTATAGCACGTAAAACCTTTACCTAGAGCTTGTAGAGCTTCTCCTCCATGCTGGCTCTCACTCCACCGACTGTTTTATCCCCGACATAGCTGCTACTTTCCTCATGGTCAGATTTATAGAGGTTTTCTCCGTGTTTAATGCTTCTTTCTTCATCCTGGAGGCTACGGCCCTCACTCTCCTTCTTCTTCTGCAGTTTTAGTCCGCTAAGCGTTTTTACACAAAACGTAAAGTAACTTTTGCTGCCGGTTGAAAATCAGCGTTTTTATCTGCATCAAAATTAGTTTTTAAAATTCACGGACATCATATGTTGGATCCACGGCGCATTTCATACTGGATCAGAAAATAACTTTAATCGCTCTATTGACTCTCATTTTTTGGGCATTTGGGGACCCATGGACAGGAAGTAGAAGGGCGGGGCTTAGGCTCCCTATAGACAAGCAATTAACCTCTAGACTCAGAATAACTGTCAACCAGTTGGTATGAGTTCAAAAACTCACCCAATGTTGTTTATTAGAGTTTCTATGTTAACTAAGTTTAAGCAAACTCTGGCAAATTAATTAATTTCTTACTGATCCGAGTTTTGTTCTTCAGGAAAACAGAGCCACATGAAGACAGCAGGGGGCAGTAACCTGAAGATGGACGTCCATGTGGCTCAAGCCTTCAACCAATGGCAGGCGTGTCTGAAGGACAGCGTCTGTCTGAACCAGCTGCTGGGCCTCCCTCTGCCAGAACCAGACATCTCACGGTGAGAAGTTCACACAGGTCCGCTTGGTTCTGCTTTCAGGTCCAGCTTGACCTGAGAGGCGGTACTGTTCAGGTTGGAGCTGAGGCGACCAATCCGAAGCTGAGAAGCAGCCAAATCCGTTCCGCTCATCATTACAGGAGCCAGATGTTTACATACCCTATATCAGAACCTTTTCCCTGATATTAAATCGGACCAAACTTTCTGTTCTGATCCGTTAGGATTAAACTCAGAACAAGAAGAAAATATTTATCCCTAACTCTCCTCACTCAGAAGTTTCCATTCATCTTCTCAAAATGGAAAAATTCTGAAATTCCTTTAAGATTTCTTGAATCTTTTAATGATGTTATGAATTGTTGAAGGGAAAATATCCAAATCTCTTCATATCTTTACTTGATGAACATTGATTTTAAACATTTCAATAATTTTCTCATGTATTTCTTGGCAAACTAGCGATCCTCTGTCATCTTTGCTCCTAAATGACCAGACCTTCATGGATGCTGCTTTTTTTTACCAAATCATAATTACAACCACCTGTTTCAGATCCCATCATTATTTAACCATTTTACCTGATTTTTAGCCCTAAACTGCTCCTGTTCCAACCTTTGTTGGAATATGTTGCATCTTTGAATCACAGGAAAGGATGGAGATTTATGAAAATAAGTCGGCCAGACCAAACAGTAAATATTTTGTATTCATAGTGTTTGTAATGAAATACGAAGTAAAAGTAAATCTAGAAATAACATTTTTCTGTTTGTGTTTTTCATACTGTCCCAACTTTTTCTTATTTGGGTTTGTAAAAGACAAGATCCAGTTTTTCTCTTCCTCCTCCAGAGGCAATGATAGACATACGGTCCAAACACTTCAGAGAACATGACCAGAGGTTAAAGGGTTAATTCATGGGTCAGGTTGATGCAGAGTATGTAAATATGTGGTCCCACATGTTTAATGATGTGTCTGAAGCTTCTCAGTAATCCGGGTACCGGTACCAAATGTTTCATCCCAAAGGAAGACAAAGCCTGTAACAGGTCAGGAACAAGGTTCTGAAGGTTCTGATGTAACTGATTGGTTCTGGTGTTCTGGTCCAGGTTGTATGAGGGGACCCGGGTCCACCAGCTGGTCCACAGGATGAGGAGCGCTGGAAAGCTGGAGAACTGTCAGGAAGCGCCGACCCGTCAGCAGCAGAACCTGAATGAGCTGAATGAGCTGAGCACCAACCTGCAGCAGCTGTTCCTCCAAGACGAGGAGACGGAGAAGGAGGTTCAGGCAGCGATGGCAGCACAGGAGGAGCTGGAGGAGCAGCTGGTGGTGAGAACCCGCTACAGAACCAAGGAGAGGAACAACAGGTCCAAGAACCCAGAACTGGCCCGGAAGGAGGAGTGTCGGGGCTGGGACCTCCTCTGATGGAGACGTTCCTCTGATGGAGACGTTGTTCTGATGGAGACGTTCCTCTGATGGAGACGTTCTTCTGATGGAGACGTTCTTCTGACGGAGACGTTCTTCTGATGGAGACGTTCTTCTGACGGAGACGTTCTTCTGACGGAGACGTTCTTCTGACGGAGACGTTCTTCTGATGGAGACGTTCTTCTGACGGAGACGTTCTTCTGATGGAGACGTTCTTCTGATGGAGACGTTCTTGGGTTTTTGGGGTTTTGGGGTTTTGGGGTTTTGTGGAGACGTTCTTTGATGGAGACGTTCTTCTGACGGAGACGTTCTTCTGACGGAGACGTTCTTCTGACGGAGACGTTCTTTGATGGGAGTTCTTCTGACGGAGACGTTCTTTGATGGAGACGTTCTTCTGATGGAGACGTTTTTGCGGAGACGTTCTTCTGATGGAGACGTTCTTCTGATGGAGACGTTCTTCTGACGGAGACGTTCCTCTGATGGAGACGTTCTTCTGATGGAGACGTTCTTCTGACGGAGACGTTCTTCTGATGGAGACGTTCTTCTGATGGAGACGTTCTTCTGATGGAGACGTTCTTCTGATGGAGACGTTCTTCTGATGGAGACGTTCTTCTGATGGAGACGTTCTTCTGATGGAGACGTTCTTCTGATGGAGACGTTCCTCTGATGGAGACGTTCCTCTGATGGAGACGTTCTTCTGACGGAGACGTTCTTCTGATGGAGACGTTCTTCTGATGGAGACGTTCCTCTGATGGAGACGTTCTTCTGATGGAGACGTTCTTCTGACGGAGACATTCCTTCTGGATATGGACCTTTTCTCCTGCTGGAGGTTCTGCAGGGAACTTGGACGGTTTCTCAGGGTTTTATGATCTTTTGTCATGTTTGCCAGAACCAATATAATATAAAGATTTTTTTTGCCTTTTAATGAATATTTTATGTTTTTATCCCTTATAAATGTTTCGTATCTCAATCTGTGGATCGTTGGAGATGTTCAGGAAAACGTTCCAACTTCTTTCTCCAGCTTCTCTTCATTAAAGTTTTAATGTTTTAAAGCTGAAATTTTTGTTCTGGGGTTATTTTACTGGATTGTTGCATCTTTCAACAACTAATATCAGACATAATCCTTTGTTATTACAGTAAATAGTGAGAAAAACTAGAACATTTGAGCTCAAAAAGACACTGCTGCTGAAAACCAGGAATAACCTCCAGGCTAAGGTGTGTTTTTATCCACCTGGTGACTCTTTTTTTGTTTTTGTTTTTTTTAACGTGTCCTGTCTAGCAGTATGCTACTCAGAATTGGTGTCTGAGTACCAAGTACAAGCCCAACAGATGTACTTTCCCAAGCAGAGTATTACAGCTTTATCTTTATTAGTGATTACTGTGGGTTTAATTTCCTGAAGTCATGGACACGAAATCGAGACAAGAAGGGAGAAAGGAAGAAGGTGAAGAAAAGAAACCGGACCAGCAGAGGGGCGAACTGACGACACAAGACAGGGAGGCAAATAAAGAAAACAAGAAAACATCCCAGTCCTCCACCTCTGCTGGACGGCAGAGAAACAGTAATACAAAACAAAAACAACAAAGTGTACAGAACCAAACCAATAGTTCGGATCTGGTAGAATAAACTAAGAATTACACATTCACTACACACAAGCATTGATTAATGAACATAATACAAATGTTTCTGGTAAGCTCCTGTGAACAACTAACTAATGATGATAACCTCAGCTTAAGATATGTCCGTCCTCACCTATGTCCCCACACCTATGTGTGTGCGAGCATGCAGGTCTGAATAAGGTTTCCCCATGCAAGTGATTGATAGCTGGTGTAAGGAACCGTCAATCCGTCCTACAGGAATCGGCACAGACATGGAGGAGGCAGGAGACGTATGCATCCAAGGTCCCATAGAGTACAGAGGCCACAGGCGGATCAGCGCAGGGTCGATCACCCACCAAGAGAGGAACGGATGGAAGCCCCAGGGGAACACCCACCAGCCGCGATGCTGGGGCCCGAGAGATCGCAGTGACGAGCCCATGGGCTCCGCCGGTAACCGGCTACCCCAAGGTGGGCCCGGAACAGGACCCGGAGGCCACGGGGACCGGGGGCACCCCGCCCCCCAGCGGGGCCCCAACCAGGGACCAGCCGACAGGGGTTCTCCGTCGCCGCCGCCAGGCAGGAGGCACCCGCAACCGACCGACGGACAACACACGCCGCCGCCACCCCGGACCAATTCCCACCGCCAACAACCCGGCCCCCCCACACACCCACACGCCAGGGAGCCACAGTAAAAGCCACAGCGGATGTACGCCCTCCCAAGGCCGCGCCCAGCCAGCACCTGGACACCCAGATCTACCAGCTCCCGGGTCCAGATCCCGCCCCACGCAGAGCGCCAAGATCAGGGGTCCAGCAGGCGAGGCCCCTTATAAAGGGCCCCTACTGTGGTGCTGAAGCTCACCCACCGCCAGGTCCCTACATGTGGGTCTGTCATGTAAATGTTGCAAGTGTAAGTGTCTAAGTTGCTCAATAAAATTGGGACCCAGGCCGCCACCGGGTAGCGAAGACGGAAACTCCATCCCGCCACCCGGTGACGTGCCCACGTCCCAAGGCCTGGTGAATGGTAGAATGAAGGAGCAGGTGGACAGAGGCAAATGGTGACTCTGAACTACAAAGCAACCTAGTTATGTTAGTGGAACCCTCAACTAACCCTGGATAACTAATCTGGAACTAAAGTTAAATATTTAACAAGCTATAAACAACAAGAGTGTAAAATTGGTGGAAAACATTCTGAACTATTAAATAAGGATTTGTTCTTTACTTTGCATTAGTTACCAAGCATGGGCAATTCAATAACATTTACCTATCCATTAACTGACCATTAAACAATTGTTACTAACAATTACTTATTATTATAATTATATAATCATTATTCAGTCACTAACCATCCACTAACTAACCATTAAATTATTAATTGAATTGTAAAATCCTTTATTGTCCCAGGAAGGGAAATTAATTCCAGTACAGCCTGATCAATCAGACAGACAGACATCTTCATCGTTACACAGACAGATGCAGGCGTTCGGTAGTATTGTTGCCAAGCGACACAACACATTGCAAATATGAAAAGAAATATAGGGTTGGGTTGGACTGAGGGTGGAAAATAAAATTCACTCATCTGTATGTTGAGCAAAACCCAGATGATAGAAAAAAAACGCACCTCAAAAACATTTAATCATGTACCCAGACGTTCACACTGAAGTACAGTTTATGCTTCTCCGACAGCAAATTTGCACTCAGACGCAGACGTACTGACGGAGACATTTTCGTTTATGGTTCTCTGTTTTTTCCTCTCTACTCTCTATTGTTTTTTCAGTGTAGCTCCTCCAGGACAGCAGGGGGCGCTAACTTTTCATGGTGTCTCTGCCTACTAGACTTACTACTAGGCTTGTGAACGTATTTCTTCCTCAAGGAGCAATGGACGACAGAAAGTAAGTTTTGATTAAGCTGTTAAGCTTTTTACTAGAAGCTCATAGAATCCTCTAGAAACACGTGGAAACAAACACAGCGTCTGTTTTGTTGTTTCTCTGCACCTTCTTGTGTTCAGAATTGCCAAAAAACCAGATTAGATAAATTATCCTTTCAATATAAAGCATGTAGTGGCCAAACGCTGCATTAGATACTGATTACAGCGACTATAGAGCAACGTTCTGGTGAAACGATCTCTGGCTGTTACAGAAACTGACCAATCAGATGCATACGCTTACCGTTGATGGATAGTTAGAAAATGGGGCTCTACTCCATCCGTCCTTGCGTAGGTGATGGAGTGATGGAGAGCCCTTGCGTCGATGGATAACAGCGTTACGTCAATCCGTCTGCGTCAAAACGGAGAACCATAAACTGGCCTTAACATACCGGGGGGGGGGGGGGGGGGGGGGGGGGTCTGTTTTTCATTCCTCTCACAGGGATTTGATTGTGGAGCAGTTGAAGGTAGCAGGAAGAGCAATTTCTCTCTGTCCTTTCAGTCTCTCAGTTGTCCCGTATGACTCCAATCCATCCAAATTAAGATTCAGTTCCATTTAATTTCCATTTCCACCAAGCCGCGCTGATAGTTTCTCCAAGTTAGATGACACTTCGTGTACGAATCCTGAAGCACAAACCAGATCATCTGTCATAGCCTCCAGTCTGTGTCCCAGCTCACCCGGTTAGTTACTGGGACTCCCAGCAGCCCGACCCAGCCCATCAGACAGCTCCTGCAGCTTCCCGATCGCTTCCAGAACTGTCTCCATTTTTCAGTAGAACAAGTAGTCGCCCATTCCGATCAGCAGGAACCCGATCATCATAAATCCAAATATCCAAATGTCCTCCTGAAATCGATAGACAAAACGGCTGCCACTTTTTCCAAGCGTTGAACACGTAGACACTCGCATACGTATGAGGCTGACAAGGGGGATCACCCTTCCTGCTCTGTAACGTTGAATTGATCTGATCAGCTGCACTCGGAGAGAGGGCTGTGCGATATGACAAAATACATCGTCAGGAAGACAGAAAACGTCAATCGCTTTATATGAATCTCTATCGTTTAAGCCACAATGTTTTACAGCAGTAAATTACGTCAAGATGCACCTTATGGCATTCCTGTGATGCAATACATGAGAAAAACAGGGAGGAAGACGGTAACCAACATGTTTCAGACCAGGGATCTAAACAAGATTATCAGACAACCCAAAGTTGGTCTCTCTGCGTGTCTGCACTCCCCTCCTAATGTGCAGCTTGAACAGAAAAAAAGCGTCTCTCAGACAGAACGATATCGGCTCTTAAAGCCGTTTCTTTCGCTAGCATCACATCAGTGGTGTGCTACAGCGTCTCTATCTGGAGTTTATCGGAGCTTACGCCACAACTCTACGCTGCTTTTGCTCATTGAGTCTCTGTATTTATTGTTGTGGTTTTTTTGTGTGTTGGGTGTTGGTGGGGGTGGTTTTTTTGTGTTGTTGTGTGTGTTTTTTTGGCCAAAACGTGCTGTAAAGTTAAGGAAATGAGTGACAGCAGGTATCACAGCGAAATGTGGATGTGTTTCCAATAATATGTTTAATTCAAAAGTAGAGTGTAGAGCTGATCTGTTCTCCTAAAAGATCCCTGATATCCATGGTAGGAGATCAGTACATGATGAGTCTGGGTGGTGTTATTGTCATCTATCATTAAACTCCACATAAATGTTTATAAATTATTCATGAAATAAAATAACAGAAAAATTGCTATATCGTGAAGTATATCGTTATGGGGATATAAACATTTTGCCATATCACCCAGCTCTGCTCAGAGACCAACCTGACAATTTCTATTTTTAGCTTGGTTTGGTGGAAAATGGGGAGAGATGCTCAGACAGAATTCACACAAGGACAGCTGTGGGAGACAGAATTCAATTTACTTTTATTTATATAGCTCCAATTTACAACAAAAATCATTTTATTACAATTATACAAACATTAAAATCAGTTAAAAGTTTTCTATGTAAGGAATCCCAGCAGATTGTGCTGAGTCATTGATGTGAGGTTGTGCCTGGATCATGCAGACTCCAACCACAGCAATTCCTCAGCAATCCCTCATACTGAGCAAGCATGTAGCGACAGTGGAGAGGAAAAACTGCCCTTTAACAGGAAGAAACCTCCAGCAGAACCAGAACCAGAACCTGGATCAGTACAAGCGGTCATCTGCTACGACCGTCTGGGGGTCTGAGAAGATAGAGAAGAGACAGCATGGAGGATGCTCTGTGACTTAGAGCATCATCTGGACCGATGTTCCCCATCCAGCAGGGGGCGTTATAGCTGATCAGGATACCAGACCATGTGGAGTTTCTATGGGGAGAAAAATACTGAGAGAAAACTGTCTTAAAAACAGACAGAGTATCTGCCTCACGGACTAAAACTGGGAGCTGGTTCCACAGGAGAGGAGCCTGATAACTAAAGATCTGCCTCCTATTCTACTTTTAGAAATCCTAGGAACTACCAGTAGACCTGCATTCTGAGAACAAAGTGCTCTGTTAGGAACATATGGAACAATCAGATCTCTGATGTACCATGGAGCTGATTATTAAGGGCTTTATACGTAAGGAGGAGGATCTTAAACTCTATTCTGGATTTAACAGGGAGCCAATGGAGAGAAGCTAAAACAGGAGAAATGTGATCTCTCTTTTTAATATTCATCAGAACTCTTGCTGCAGCATTTTGGATCAACTGAAGGGTTTTAATTGTGTTCAACCAGCGATAACTAAATTAAACGCCTATTATTATAAGAGAAAACTATTTTGAGTTGATCTTCAGTAGCCGATAATCAGCTAGACTGATTTTGAGGTTTGTACTCCTATTTTACTAGAGGATCTTTCAGCTCCTACAACAGATTTACTTTACACACCTCTAGTCTCCATAACTGCCCAAAGTAGGCCTACACTTCAGCCTCAGCGTACTTTAAATCTGCAGATAAACTTAATACCCCCCCCAGATTCTTTCTGCAACCTACATTGGCTTACTTCCCACCTATCAGTCACTGAGTAGGAGTCACTATCATTAGCATTAAAGCGTATATTTTAGATTCTATAACCAATGTAATTTTGCATACGCCCCATACAGAACAGAGCTTTCAGTCGCAACTTACTTCATTAGAAAATGTGCGTAAACACCCCCTAATTATTTCGGTCTATTGACTTACGTCCTCTCTGTCCTAGTACAGCAAAAACTTCTCCGTTCTGATTACTTATACAGTTCGCTACAACTCGTTTCAGCTCCGGATACTGAGAACAGTTTAGACTTAAAACCTTCTAAGTAATACATATATTTTATATTTATATATATGCAGGTACAATAGATGTAGTCAGAAAGCTTCCCTGAGCTCTTTCCATCTATAATAACCTCTTCACAGATTGTCCAATTCGTGTCGCTGAACTAAAGAGATTCCACAACCTTCTATAAAACCATGCTTCTATTCATCACAGATGTTTGTTTAAACAGGTTTCACTAAGAAAGTCCTCAGGCGGGTTGTATGCGGCCGCTCCACGACTCACAGGCTGATTCTGGAGATCTGGGTTTCTGTCACAATACGAGGACAGAAGCACAGAACCTCCTCAGAACCCAGCGCTCGGAGAGTTGAGCAAATTTAAAAAGCTTGACTTCCCAGTCCGGTGTCACAGTTACGGGGTCAGGCTAACTAGGTCCCAGGGTGGATTTCTTTATCATCTGACTTCGGCCACAATGAAAAGTTAAGAAGCACCTCTGTCTTTTAGAGTTCCTGAACTCCCCATGACTGCTAATCCCAGTTAGCACTGCCGTCTGATTAGTTCGTAGCGAATGCCGATCAATCCCCAGGCCGATCATATATCATCTTCATAGTTAGTGCAAAATCTTTTTCCACACTTCAGCATCTAGATTATTACAAAATCTTTTTCTAAGGCACATCAGTTAATATATTTTGTTATGTAAGCACACTTAATTATCAGAGTATATATTTCTGTTGCTTAAACACGTTATAGTAAAGATAAAAGCATTAATAAAAGGCACTTTATTAAAGGAGATTTAAAGCATAAATGGATAATTATTGCCCCTCTGGTTTTCTACAATACAGCTGTTCTTAAACACAGGTATGCACCATGGAGACGTTCTTCTGATGGAGACGTTCTTCTGATGGAGACGTTCCTCTGATGGAGACGTTCCTCTGATGGAGACGTTCTTCTGATGGAGACGTTCTTCTGATGGAGACGTTCCTCTGATGGAGACGTTCCTCTGATAGAGACGTTCTTCTGATGGAGACGTTCTTCTGACGGAGACGTTCTTCTGATGGAGACGTTCTTCTGACGGAGACGTTCCTCTGACGGAGACGTCCTTCTGATGGACACGTTCCTCTGATGGAGACGTTCTTCTGATGGAGACGTCCTCTGACAGAGACGTCCTTCTGGACATGGACCTTTTCTCCTGCTCTAGGTTCTGCAGGTTCTTAGGGTTTTATGATGCATGTTCTCATTCTCCTCAGAGGTGTGAAGGAAATTATCAAAATATATATTTGTCCAACTAAACTTCCCCTCCATACTTTGTTATCATTCCCAGAGGTCAAAGGTCACCTGTAGGTCTCCAGCAGGTTTCCACTGTTGCTGCTATTTTGGCCCATTCCTCCATGTTTTGGGACTTTCTATGGGGCTGAGATCTGCAGACTGGCTCGGCCAATCAGGAAGCCCCTCCTCCTTGGTTACCATGGCGATGTGTTTGGGATCATCGTCATGCCACGTTTCATCTTCAACGCTCTCACTGATGCCACCATACATGGCCCCATTCATTCTTCCTGGTCCCACAGCATGATGCTTCCACCCCCATGCTTCACAGTAGCTATGCTGCTTTGGTTCCATCTGAGCGTATGACGTTCTCCCAATCCTCTCCTGGATCATCCAGATGCTCTCTGGGAAACTTCAGACGGGCCTGGACATGTCCTGGCTTAAGCAGGGGGACACGTCTGGCGCTGTTACTGATGGTAGCCTTTGTTACTTTGGTCCCAGCTCTCTGCAGGTCGTTCACCAGGTCCCCCCGTGTGGTTCTGGGATTGTTGCTCACCGTTCACAGGGTGAGATCTTGGTGGAGCCCCAGATGGAGGGAGATTATCAGCGCTCTTGGACGTCTTCCATTTTCTAATCATTGCTTTCTTCACACCAAGCTGCTTATTGCAGATTCAGTCTTCCAGCCTGGTGCAGCTCTACAATCTGGTTCCTGGTTCCTTTAACAGCTCTTTGCTCTATACTGGAGTTTGGTGTCTTTATACTGGTAACCAGTTCAACCAGGAGTGGGGGACAGAGGAGCGTCTGATAGAGGAAGTTACAGAAATCTGGCTGTTTGGAGGAAAGAAAAACTGATTTTAATTCCGTTCAGTTTACTTATATAGCGCCGTTTCACAACAGATGTCACCTCAACGCACTTTACAAGAAAAGTTATTACAAAACAATGTTTGATGTAGAAATTAGAGAACCACAGAATAATTTCCAAATAAGTTCTTTAAAAATCAGACCTGGAGATTTGTTTTCATTTAGTCTCATAGTTGCTGCATAAATCTGATGATAATTACAGACGTCTCTAATCTTTATTTCAGCAGGAGAACATGAACAATTAGAAAATTTCAGGAAATTTAGAGAAGGGACGGCCACGGTGTGGGTGCTAAACAGTTAGCATGCTAATGCTAACTAGCATGCTAATGCTAGCTAAGGGGTTGGCATTACTATTGACTTGATGAGGACCAAAATATAGACAAAAAGCTCAAATTAGCTAAAATGCTAACAACACCTAGCATGCTAATGCTAACTAGCATGCTAATGCTTTTCTATGGTTTAGTGGGAAGTTACTGGGTGTGACTCTGACCAGGAAGCTGATGATCCATCTCTGTTTAATATTCTTTAACTAAAAAAATACATCATATTTCCATTTTAGTCCAATTCTGAATTCTTGGTTAATGATTTTAATCTCAGGTCCAGTTAACTAAAACCAGCTGGTTCTGGAAAATGTTCTGGTTCTCAAGCTGATTGGACCTCATAATGATAACGACGAAGATTTGAGAAAATGATTAAAATCAGATTAATGGAAGAGAAAGTAGAGCCCAAACCAGAACCAGAACCAGAACATCTGGTAGATGGTTCTGGACCTTTAGGACTTAATTAGGACTCGGTTCTGAGCACCAGAACCTCAAACGTTCTGCTACAAACATGTAAGACAGAAGCTTTTTGTTCTGGAGGTTCTGGTCGGATCCGATCCGAGCTCAGATCCAGATGTCGGAGGTACAGTCTCCTCCCGGGTACCGGAGCTCGTGGGCCAGAACCGGACCATCGGGCTCCTTGCCAAAGTCCACCAGGAAGTTCTGGTTTAGGGACAGGCCGCCCCGGTCCGAGTCCACATCGATCTGCATCATCGCCGAGCCGTCTCTGCAAGACAAACCCACTCAGCTCAGGTTCTGAGGTCCAACAGGAAGTTCTGCTGGTTCTACCGGGTCGGTACCTCAACATGTCGGGGTAAAAGTGTTTGTCCCAACCGCTGAACAGAGACGTCGTCACGTAGAGTCTCCGTCCGTCCAGACTGAGCTGCAGCATCTGAGGACCTCCAGGGACACGCTTCCCCTGGGACAGGTGGGACAGAGACAGGTGAGACAGGTGGGACAGGTGAGACAGAGACAGGTGGGACAGGTGGGACAGAGACAGGTGAGACAGGTGGGAAAGAGACAGGTGGGACAGGTGGGACAGGTGAGACAGGTGAGACAGAGACAGGTGGGACAGGTGAGAAAGGTGAGACAGAGACAGGTGGGACAGGTGAGACAGAGACAGGTGGGACAGGTGAGACAGGTTGGACAGAGACAGGTGGGACAGGTGGGACAGAGACAGGTGGGACAGAGACAGGTGGGACAGGTAACAGGTGAACAGAGACAGGAGGGACAGGTGGGACAGGTGAGACACGTGGGACAGGTGGGACAGAGACAGGAGGGACAGGTGAGACACGTGGGACAGAGACCGGTGGGACAGGTGAGACACGTGGGACAGAGACCGGTGAGACAGGTGGGACAGGTGAGACAGGTGGGACAGAGACAGGTGGGACAGGTGAGACACGTGGGACAGAGACAGGTGGGACAGGTGAGACACGTGGGACAGAGACCGGTGGGACAGGTGAGACAGGTGGGACAGAGACACGTGGGACAGGTGGGACAGGTGAGACAGAGACAGGTGGGACAGGTGGGACAGAGACAGGTGGGACAGGTGGGACAGAGACAGGTGGGACAGGTGAGACAGGTGAGAAAGGTGGGAAAGAGACAGGTGAGACAGAGACAGGTGGGACAGGTGAGACAGGTGGGACAGAGACAGGTGAGACAGAGACAGGTGGGACAGAGACAGGTGGGACAGAGACAGGTGGGACAGGTGAGACAGGTGAGACAGAGACAGGTGAGACAGAGACAGGTGGGACAGGTGGGACAGAGACAGGAGGGACAGGTGGTACAGAGACAGGTGGGACAGGTGAGACAGGTGAGACAGAGACAGGTGGGACAGAGACAGGTGAGACAGAGACAGGAGGGACAGGTGGGACAGAGACAGGAGGGACAGGTGAGACAGAGACAGGTGGGACAGAGACAGGAGGGACAGGTGGGATAGAGACAGGTGAGACAGGTGAAACACGTGGGACAGGTGAGACACGTGGGACAGGTTGGACAGGTGAGACAGAGACAGGTGGGACAGAGACAGGTGGGACAGGTGAGACAGGTGGGACAGGTGAGACAGGTGAGACAGAGACAGGTGGGACAGAGACAGGTGAGACAGAGACAGGAGGGACAGGTGGGACAGAGACAGGAGGGACAGGTGAGACAGAGACAGGTGGGACAGAGACAGGTGGGACAGGTGAGACAGGTGGGACAGAGACAGGTGGGACAGGTGAGACACGTGGGACAGGTTGGACAGGTGAGACAGAGACAGGTGGGACAGAGACAGGTGGGACAGGTGGGACAGAGACAGGTGGGACAGGTTGGACAGGTGAGACAGAGACAGGTGGGACAGAGACAGGAGGGACAGGTGAGACAGAGACAGGTGGGACAGGTGAGACAGAGACAGGTGGGACAGGTGGGACAGAGACAGGAGGGACAGGTGGGACAGAGACAGGTGGGACAGAGACAGGTGGGACAGGTGAGACAGGTGGGACAGAGACAGGTGGGACAGGTGAACAGGTGGGACAGGTGAGACAGGTGAGACAGAGACAGGTGGGACAGAGACAGGTGGGACAGGTGAGATGAGACAGGTGGGACAGGTTGGACAGGTGAGACAGAGACAGGTGGGACAGAGACAGGTGGGACAGGTGAGACAGAGACAGGAGGGACAGGTGAGACAGAGACAGGTGGGACAGGTGGGACAGAGACAGGAGGGACAGGTGGTACAGAGACAGGTGGGACAGGTGAGACAGGTGAGACAGAGACAGGTGGGACAGAGACAGGTGAGACAGAGACAGGAGGGACAGGTGGGACAGAGACAGGTGGGACAGGTGAGACAGAGACAGGTGGGACAGAGACAGGAGGGACAGGTGAGACAGGTGAGACAGAGACAGGTGGGACAGAGACAGGTGGGACAGGTGGGACAGGTGAGACAGAGACAGGTGGGACAGGTGAGACGGGTGGGACAGGTGGGAAAGAGACAGGTGGGACAGGTGAGACACGTGGGACAGAGACAGGTGGGACAGGTGAGACAGAGACAGGTGGGACAGGTGAGACACGTGGGACAGAGACCGCTGGGACAGGTGAGACACGTGGGACAGGTTGGACAGGTGGGACAGAGACAGGTGAGACAGAGACAAGTGAGACACGTGGGACAGGTGGAGCCTGTTTGTGTTACCTTGATGAAGCGTGGGGGGGGCTGCTCCTGTTTTTCCAGGTCCTCCAGAACTTTGACTGGGCCGTCGTTGACGATGCTTCCACCCAGGAACACCTGGAGCAGACAGACAGGTGAGCGTCCTGACTCTGAGGCCTAATCTGTTCAGCAGACAGCTGTGATGACATCAGACCTGGCCAACCAATCGAGGGTTCCTGCGGTCTGTGATGTCATACTGTCTGATGTCACCGTGCAGCCAGTTGCTGAAGTAGAGGAAGCGGTCGTCCAATGAGATCAAGATGTCGGTGATGAGGCCTGGAAGGACAGACAGGTGAGACGGACGCTTCAGTTTCTATAGCGCTGATTCCCAGCAGATGTCATCACAAAGCGCTTTACAAGAAAAATCATTTTAATACAATTATCCAATCAGTTATAAGTTTTCTCTGTAAGGAATCCCAGCAGATTGTGCTGAGTCATTGATGTGAGGTTGTAACCTGATCATACAGACTCCAACCACAGCAGTTCCTCATACTGAGCAAGCATGTGGCGACAGTGGGGAGGAAAAACTCCCCTTTAACAGGAAGAAACCTCCAGCAGAACCAGAACCAGAACCATCTGATTCTATGCCACAGGGGATCTGGCCCCCCCTGCTGATTGGCCCCCTAAAGTGTCCCCTTACCTGCCGCTAATCTGCACCATGATCACGTTATAGGTGGGCGCAATTCCAAGTCCAAACACTAGTGGTGCTCTAATGAGACAAACATTCATTTACTTTTATGTGTTTATGTCTGATTTATCTTTTGTTCTAAATATTTTTATTTATTTGATCCAGTTACAAAAACCCATAAATATATATTCATAGTCTGGTGTTACATCTATGCAAATAAATGAAAAACAGCAATTAAGACGATAATTGGACAATGTAAGACAGCTTACATTGATACTATAATAAAACTGCTTTTGAGGATTCCTGAAATATTAAGTCCGATATATAACAAAAATGTTTTCCATGTGTTGACAAAAATATGTACTTCATTGTGCAACAGTAATAATGTCTGATTATCAGGACAAACATGAGGAAAACCTTCTGTCATTTTATCTTGGAGGGTTTTTAAAACTTATCCAGATAAGGTGGAGTAATAATTGGGTTGGTTATTCAACCAAAAATAAAGGATTATTGTTTTAATTAATAAATAGAGTTGTTAGTTAACTGAAGCAAACCATAAATTGGACAATTACGTCAGTTCAGTAAATGATTTTTTTTTTGTTTCTCTAAGCATTATTCCATTCATCATCAGTAATGTTGCGGTTTAGTTTCCTTTCCCTAAATTCTGACATATTGAAGCATTATAAAATATGCTAACTAAAGCAGCCAATATAGTAAAAAAATGTATTTTTCTGTATCTTACACACCATGACACCTCATGAGTTTCCCTGACCTGGAAGTCCTGGAAAATGTCCTGGTTTTTAAACGCTGTATTTTTCATCTAGTTGATTAAATCCGATCAGAGTAAAATCTCCCCCATAAATCCAGTTTGTTCACTTATTAAACATGAGATTATTGAGTTTTCTTCCTCTGACCGACCCAGCTATTCTTCTGCTGGGTTTTTTCCATCACAAACACTTAAAAACTAAAACTATTTGGGGCTTTAAAAATGTAAATAATGCCGCTGAAATGTCTTTAAAAGCTCATTATGTTGGTATTTCGTCAATATACAGTAAAATACCCAGAAAATAACCTGTTTGAACATGATGTTGGCGCTTAAATGTATCTGCTTTACCAAAAGCAGTAGTTGTGTGTGAGGATGTTGGTCTGGTACCGGCCCTGTTATTAATGTCGTGGCCCCTTGATGGCGCCGTACTCAGAACTATGCCACTGAATCATGTGTAATACAGTAGAAGTCAGACAGGTAGGCCCTCAGACTCACCTGGCATCTCAGGTAGCATCCATCCCTCCACCTTCTTACTGGGAACACTGATGACCTTCTCTGCAGCCCAGTCTCCTTTCTGAGGAGGACACAGAAGAACCATCAGGATCCACAATGTCCTCCTAATGGACACCAGGAACCGGATCTCCTGAGCTGAAGCTTCTGGGTTGTTCTGGTCCGAATGATGGTTCACCAGAATACCAGAACCTTCTGAGAAGATCAGATGGACCAGAATGTTGTTCTAATTCTGATAAATACTGATTTTAGGTGGGACACCACATATGGGACCTAGTGGAGGTCATGCAAAGACGTTCTGGTTCTGGTACATGGAGAGCTTCTCGGTTTGGACCAGAACATCTCAGAGGAGCTTTAGCCATGGCGGACACCAGGACCATCCGGCGGTTCTGACCGGGGTTCTGTAGAACCTGAAGACACATCCGCGAAGAGCGCATCCCACGTAGCCCTCCGTGGCGTTTGGGTCGTGGAGGAATCGGACCTCCAGGGGAATGCCGCCATCTTCTCCCAGATCCAGGGTCTGCAGCTTCCTGTGGGTGGTCCAGTCCCAGATGTGCAGCGCCGACCCGTAGTGACCTGGAACGAACAATCAGAGGACACGGGTCCGGTTCTACTCATTGCTGCGGTTCTGACCCATGGAGACCAGTTCAGGAGCCGTTCCTGGCGGTTCTGGAGAACTGAGGCTCAGATTCATGAATCTGTTCATGTTTAGAGTTTTTTTTCTCATCAGGGTTCTACTGAACACGACCAGAACCTCTGGCCCAGTCCGGCGCCGGGTTCACTAAGCAGATAGCGGCAAATAAAGACAGGAAACTGGGAGCTGTGTCGTGTCCTTACGCCTTACAGCGGCGGTTTACAGTGGTGCTTCGTCCCAAAGTAGTTCCCAAGTCTCCGTGTTATTTATTTTAGGATCATTACTGAGAGGAGATGCTAGCTGTTACCATAGATCTCCATTGTTTATGCTAAGGTAAGGTCAGGGGAATGACTGGGCGGGTTACCATGGAGACGATGGCAGCAGATTAGAGCCAAGCCTAGTTTATACTTCTCTGACTACGTCGAAACGGATAGACGCCCCCCCCCCCATGTGTTCTGACTCCACCCACACGCGAGGCGGCTGCTGCTGCTTAATGTTAAACAGATTGATCATTTTAGGTTTAGATTCTGGTTCCTGAATAGTAGGATTAGGAAAATAAGTTGTGGTTATCGATGCCGTTTGGATATAAGAAGACCGACGCAGATCAGACAGCAGTTGTTTGTAAAGTTTACCAGCTCCCGGTCCGACCAACAGATTCCAACACTACACATTTATTCTATTAGAACCACGACAACAAATACAGAGAGTCAATGAGCAAAAGCAGCGTAGAGTTGTGGCGTAAGCTCTGATAAACTCCAGATAAAGACGCTGTAGCGCACCACTGATGTGTTGCTAGGGAAAGAAACGGCTTTTAGAGCCGATATCGTTCTGTCTGAGAAACGCTTTTTGTTCTGTTCAAGCTGCACGTCGGGAGGGGAGTGCAGACACGCAGAGAGACCAACTTTGGGTTGTCTGATAATCTTGTTTAGATCCCTAGTCTGAATCAAGTTGCTTACCGTCTTCCTACCTGTTTTTCTCATGTATTGAAGCACAGGAATGCCATAAGCTGCATCTTGACGTAATTTACTGCTGTAAAACATTGTGGCTTAAACGATAGAGATTCATATAAAGCGATAGACGTTTTCTGTCTTCCTGACAATGTATTTTGTCATATCGCACAGCCCTAAGCAGGTCTGTTGAAAAGAAAAACAGAATCTTCACTTACCACTCCTGCTGCAGCGTAAATGTGAATTATGTCCAAATCGGCCCGGAAGATAATCAAGAAGCCCTTGTGAGACGTTCGTAAATCCGAGAATAGAAATGGGCAGATTATACGAGCAGAGTTTGTCCTGCTCCTACCACCACGTTCTACGGACGTCCGCTGATGGAGGAAGTATAAATACTGCTGAACGGCTCAGACTGGCTACAAACTTCTCAGGGTGAGAAAGAAAACATAAAAATAGCTAAAAATAAGGTCAGGGTTGAAAAAACCCCGAACTTTTCCTTTACAAACCTCAGGAGAAATGTTGGTCTGGATCATAGACTGTTAAAAAGAATAGACAGCGCCTCCTCACTCCTCCCCATTTACCAGAATCACTTTCATGGGGGAATTCATGGCGGATTCACAGACTCCTCCTCCCCAGCTCTGATGAAGCATGTTCCTAAAAAGGGCATAGGGGCGGGATCTTCACTGTAGACTCCGCCCTCACGGGGCGTGTATGGGCGTGTAGTTCGGTCGTAATCGCGCCCATTCTGCTCCCGCGTCTTTAGCTCTGATGCTAAACTTGGCTAGCTAAGCTAAAGGCTAATAGCCCCATGGCTGACTGCTGTCGTATCTGCGCTCCTCCGACGGTTCTCCTATTTCTCAAACCTCAAAAGGTAAAAACTAGTAACTTGAAATAATTATTAAAATGTAGTTTTACTATAATTAAAGTCCAACGAAACAGCCTGCCAATCAAAGTCCGGCCCCCTTATTAATTATGCAAGATTTAAAAAAATTATCTTACGAAAACCAGCCTGGTGCCCAGGTTTTTTATGAGCCCAGCGTTATCTCAGGAAGAATATGTAGCCATAGAAAGTTTAAAACAATGGGGCACCAGGCATTAAAGTTGTTTTTAACGTGGCTAAAGTCCAATGCTTTTCAATGGGGGCCTAGTGGCCAAATGGAGGTACTACAGCAATGGAGGAGCAATGGCGGCCTCAATGGTATGCGGTCACAAAGAAGAGCAGCCAGCGGCCATTGGTCTGGATCCAGGCGGTTAGACCAGTTAGACCAGTCAGACGGTGGTGGACACTGACCTTCCTTGACGTGGGCGGGGTTAAAGCCGTGGACCAGAGCTTTGGGCGCGCCCCACTCGGTGCTGATCATCACGTTGTGGCGTGGCTGGTACCAGAAGTCGTAGCCGAACGGCGCCGCCTCGCCCTGATGCTCCCAGTTCCCAACCACCTCGAACGTCTCACCGTCCAGCAGGACGAAGCCACCTGCAACGGCAGCGGTTACTGATGGAGTCCAGCAGAGGGCGCCGACGGGCGGGACGGTTCTGACCCGGTCTCACCTTTCCCCCCTCCGCCCGGTTCTCCCATGCAGCTGATCATGATCTGACCGCTGGCCAGGCAGTGGCTGGTGTGAGGGTTGGCCAGGCCGCACTTCCAGTACAGGTCGATGGGTTCCACCATCTGAAGCAACAGAACCGGGACAACGGGTCAGAACCAGGAGAACGGGTCCATCTGAGTCTCCAGCTTCTGATCTACCAAACTGATCCCAAACCAGCTGATCCAGGTATCATCTGAAGGCGGGACCAAGAATGTTTCTGGTCTGAACAGAACCTCAAACAGAACCTTAAACTGGACCTTAAACAGAACAGTTTTCCTGTGTGTAATACCAGCACTGCACCAGCAGGGGGCAGCAGTCTGTTGACAGAAGGTCCAGATCAACACCTCCTGTGGTTCTGGTTCTGAGCGCAAAAAGCCAGACCCGACCTGATAGCATCGTATCTGAAGAACTGCAGATGTTTGTCCAGTGTGGGCGGGGCCAACACATCTGGATGTTCTGGTTTCCTGTGTGGACTAGGATCCATTTTTACCGGGAGCACGGTGGCGCAGCTGGTAGCGCAGCTCACCTAACAGCTAGAAGGTCCAGGGTTCGATTCCCGCCGGGGACGCTGTGGGTGTGTTTGTTCCTCCATATCATCAGCACCCCCACCTTTCTGTGTGGAGTTCCCTTGAGTACGTAATGTGAGCTACTCCCACAAAAACATTCAGTAGTTATGGGCTGTATACTGCCCCCGGGGCGCCTGAGGGATTGGGGAGGATCTGGCTGGAATAACGTGATCCTTCCACTTGCTAAAAAGAAATGCTTTTACCATATGAACCCTCGCGGTCTCTGCGCTCCTCTAGCAGCCGTCTCCTTATCATCCCCAAAGACTCATGATGAGGCGTCTTTCCGTTATTATGTCCCTCATCTCTGGAACAGGCTGATAGAGGATCTCAGGGCCGCAGAGAACGTTCATGTTTTTAACATTCACCTTTTTAGCTTTTCACTGATTATTATTTAATAATACCTGTTTTAATCGCTCTGCATTGAATTTTTAGTTTAACTTTTAGTTTAAATTTTAACTGCTTAAATAATTATTCATCAGCTTTGCATTTATATTTGATCACATCTTATTATTCTCTTATATTTTCTAATTTTGGGATGCTATCAGTCTTAACATTTTATCAGTATTTGACTAATCGAATTTTCTACTGTTTGTATTAATATTTTAACTTTTAATCATCCTTCCTCTATAGGAGCCCTCTGCATTGGGAGCGGCTGTAGCTGCCTGGGTGGAGGTGGGGTTACCATCCCTCCCTCCTCTGGGCGCCCTGGGTCGGTGCCTTGGCTGCAGACGGATCTATGATGGACTTTCATCTGAACTCAGCCTGATGTTGCTTTTAACTGTGGGGAGATATAAAGCTCTTTGAGAAGCTTTGTAGACAGGAAAGTGCTTTATAAAGATCAATTAATTGATTGATTGATTCATTCATTCATTCATTGATCGATCGATCGGTCGATTGATTGATGGATCTGACCTCCAGCTCTTCCAGCCTAGTTTCAGAGCTCCACACCGGGCCGGAGGATCAGACCGGCTGAACTCCTGGTTCTGAGCCGTTGATGAGGAGCAGCTGCTCAGTGGTCAGTTCTGGATGAAACCAGAACCGCTTGGGTCCAGATGTTCTCTAGCAGTACATCAGAACTTTGTTTTTATGCTGAGGAAGCGGAGGATTTATCATCTGAACTCTGCATGAACCTCCTCCTCCTCCTGAAACCTTCCAGCTGCTGTTTCCACACAAACAATGACGACTGCGTGATTCTGGATGAACTTTGGACCTAAACAAACAGAACACGCTTCCTCGGCGCTTCCAGACCTTGTGGATCCTCGGCGCTCTGGGGTCGGTTCCGACGTCGATCACGTAGATCCTGGAGGAGATCAGGGACGGCAGGATCAGGCGGTTCCGGTTCTTGGACGGGTCGCCGAAGCAGCTGCTGCAGGCGTTCCAGCCGGAGTGATGCAGCTCGTCGTTCATGTTGGGCATCGGCAGCCGGTGGATCACCTGAGGACACAGAGACGCTTCAGGAACCCGCAGAACATTCAGACTCAGGTTCTGGTTCTACCTGGCAGTAGGTGGGGGACTTTGGGTCAACGTCCACGGTAGCAAGATAATCCGGTTTCTGGGTCTCGGTGCTGCGGTAGATGCAGGGCAGGTAGACGATCTCCTCCCGAGGACCTGCAGACAGAAACTGGAGGGTTCATCTGCTGACCACACCTGGCCAGGTACAGAGCTCTGATTGGACCAATCAGGAAGCAAACATTGAAGGTCGTCCTCTGGGCCTTTTCCATGGAGCTAGAGCCTAATTATAACCGGTTCCTTGGTTCTCCACGACCCTAGAACGCGTTGTTGGTTCCAAACAGGATCTTAGCCGAGAACCAACGTGAATCTGGGTTAAACTGTTGCTCCTGAAGATCCGCTTTCTTACTAATCTATGAAAATTACCAAAAACCTTCAAATGTTTCCATCAGCATTTTAAAATACGGCTAATAAAAAATATGAGAAATATTTGGTTAACGTGATCATCCTGTCATATAGTCATATATTTCTATGTATACATACAAACTTATACACATATATGATGAAAACAAAGTAAAACTTTATTACAAAGAGTGTCTGTGTTATAACAAGGGGAGTTTTATACTTATTAAAATCTATTTTGTGTTGATTTTCAGGTTGTTTATTATCTGTCATGACAACATACCTACACACACACACACACATATATATGTGTGTGTTACCATGTTTCATTTGAAATGAGAAGTTTGAAGTAAAGTTAGGTTAGATTTAATAGTCATTTTCCTTTATTAATCAGTTGTACGTTCTACTTCTGGACAATCATCATCTGTGGGTAATCATGTTACTAAAGGCTGGGAAACGATGATGCTGAGATGAAGCACCAACATTCCTGTCATTTCTTCCTCCATTTCCTGCTTTCAGCTTAAACTATTTGTTCTGATTTAACCTCCATCCTATCTTTATTTCTCCGACTGTTTCAAACCCAACGCTGAGGTCGCACAAAGTGCTGACCACGTATTAAACCGCGAATAAAAGTGAACAATAAAAATTAGTCCCAATAGAAAAAGACGGTTAAAAGTCGGATGAAAAAGTGAAAGAAAAGGTCATCAGGGACTCAAAAAGTTCATTTTTAAAATAGTTTTCATGGTTGCAAAAAAGAAGTTGCATTGAAGGAATTTCATGAAACGTATAAACAGAAGAAACTAAACAGAAACATTATAAAACAGGCAGGAAATCAGCTAAAATCCAGGCATACAAACAGGCGGAGGGAGTCATACATCAACATGAAGCTCCAATAAGCAAACAAGAGGTTCACAGGGGAAAGCTGCAATGAAATCATAGTTGATTCACTGAGGCCATGCCCACAAAGATTTTCCTCCGCTCCTTAAACACAAAAATCTCCATCCACACATAACCGGATTAATGCGTTTTTCAACCTGTAGGGGGCAGTAGTTTTCCCACATCCTATCCGCTCAGAGTGACTTTCTATCTTCAGCAAAAAGCGCGTTGATAATGGATGATACCAACACATCTCTGAGGAAAGAAATGCTGTTTCTGACTGTAAATAATGTAAATAAGTAATGTTGGAGCTTTTTTTGTCGCGGATTGTGACGTTACGGCTCTTAAAACTCTGATTTCATCCGTCCACATGCAGATACTGAAAACAGAAAACGCAAATCTCCACATTGGCCGAAGCTTTTAAAAAGATTCGTTTTTGGTGCAGAAACTCTGCTTTCTGAGGGCTGGTCTCTAAATGCGATGAATCACATATTCTGTCCAGGGGAAGCTTCCTGTCCCAGCAGCGACATGATGGACTCCTGGAGAAAGCAGAAGATTATCTGCCTGCTGCTGCTTTCTGTGGAAGCTGTCAAACATATCTAATAAGTGGAATGATGGGAACCAGGTTTGTGCTGTTTAGGATGGGTGGATTCCTGGTGGATCACACATTTCAACAGATATCATTTTTTGAGGGGATTAAGACCAAAAGATGAATAGATGTGTGATATTTTTGTACTAACAGGCAAAAAAGCTCTTACTGCACTGCAAAAACTATCCATCTAACCAACTCCAATAATCTTTTTTCCAGCCAAAAAGTTTTTTTTAAATCTTGTTATGAGATTTATGTACTAAGCAAGAGCATAAGGTGTTAAATTATTAATCTTATTTAGAGAATATTTGTCTTATTTTGAGAATTTTTAACAAGTGCAATTTTCTTACTGCACTTGCAGATTATGTAGTTAGTTTTAGACTAATCTGGTATCTAACAATGCAGTAAAACAATTGGACTTGGTGTGAATTCTCAAAATAAGACACATTGTCTTAATAAGATTAATAATCTAAGACATTCTGCTCTTGCTTATTATATAAATCTTAAAACAAGATGAAGACAGTTTTTACAATGTGGTAGAGGACTGGATGAAAGTGATGCAAGACGTGACGTTTTTATGATGGAAAAACTAACATAAACCTTTTCATCTGAACAAGTTACTGCCTTCAAATATTTACAGCATCTGTACAAAAAAGCCAAACATATTCATCCCATTTCTGCCCACGTTTTAGCCTAGAGAATGTTAAAAGTGTTAAACATACATTCATTGTCTATAAATCATTCCATGTTTTGTCCAAAGGGAGGAATTTATCAGACAGAAAGATGGAAACGTTAGAACCAGAACAGACTGGGAGGTCTAACTATGATGGGACAAAATATTACTGCTAGGAAAGGGTGTAAAATTAGGAATAATATTACTAATTTATCTTAATCTTGTGATCATCTGTGAAAATGTTTTTTTGGGGAAATGGATCAAATGTTTGGCTGAAAATAAGTGAGCTTAGATGTTTTTTATGTTTATCATTTTGTCTGTAACGTATGAAGACTACAGATGGAAAGTAGGCTATGGCTGAATCATTTACACAAAGTTATTGTTCTTAGTGTCCAATAAAGTGCATCATCTTCTTCAAGTAAACTAATAAACAAACAAGTTAAGTTTCAAACTGATTGGGAAAAATAGAAAAATATCTGGAACATTGTAGCGCCACCTTTTGGTTCTTATTTATGTTTTCTGAATCATATATGTGTTTTTATATATGTGTGTGTATCAGCACGACTTCGTTCACCCCGCTGATCTCTGTCTGTTTTCTTATTTCATCAGATAATCATATCTGGGAGAATAATGTATCATCTGCAATACTCTTTATTCCCATTATTTGATTTTAGCTTTCTCCTGAAACAACAAAAATGTCAGTAGCAAAAATACATCAGATGTATCCAGATCTGATATGTTTTAATGATACGTTTAGATAAAACTATGTTTTATCTGCATCCTGTAGATGTATACAGATCAGGGCTGTAATGGAGGAGCAGAGACTTGTGGTGATAAAACCTTCTCTGTTTCAGCTTCCAGGCTGCACAAGATTCACAGCGTGATCTCAGGACAGACAGGAGCTTCTGGTCTGCCAAGCATGACAAGTGGAGAGATTTCAGCAAGATAAGGAGGGGCCATGTGGGAGATGGGTCGCTGATAAAACCCAGGAGTGTTCGGCACCAACCTATCAGCACCTTGGAGCCCCAACAGGCAAGTTGTGATGTAATAAAAGCGTGGAACGATTGTTTCCAGACGCCGTTTACTGATGATAAAAACATCAGTTTATAGATTCGCCTCACAGTTTATGTGAGCGTCCATCTGTAGTTTGGGATAGATTTTAACAGCACGGTTCACAGCTGGAGGTCCGAGCGTCGGCAGACAAAGAGCTGAACTCATGGGGGGTGGGGGTGGGGGGGCTTTATTCCCATGGCTAATGAGGAGGACTTCAGATTTATCATCATTTAGATGGAGAACGTTGACTGCAAGCCACAGCTTGACCTCATGAAGGCGGCCGAAAAGAACAGAAAGTGAATGTTGGGAGGATGTAGACTTGGCAGTCATCAGCGTAGAGCTGATATCCGACACCGAAGTTTTTATGACTGAGGCTGTAGAGGGCGAAAAGAAGGGGGGCAAGAATGGATCCCTGGGGGACGCCCAAGGAGAGCCAGAAAGATCCAGATCAGCATTAAAGTTCTGTTTGTAAGACGAGTCTGAAGCGCCATGAGTGGTCGGGTCTGTGGATGGAAACACGGCAAAAACTGTCCGTCTAACCAGGTTAACAATCTGCTTTCTGATATTGGAGCAGAAGGGGTTCAATTATTCAGCTAATCTTCAGTATATTTGCCTTATTTTTGAGAATTCTCACAAAGCAAATTCCCTTTTTTCATTTGCAGATTATTTCACTTAATTTAAGAAGTTTCAGGCTAATCTAGTATCTGCTGATGGTAAAAATCCTCAAAGTAAAACATATATTCTCTGAATAAGATAAATAATCGAACGCATTCTGCTCTTGTGGATATAGTTCTCAAAACCAGATCAAAAATAAGTTTTGGCTGGAAACAAGATGGTTGGACTTGGTTAGATGGACAGTTTTTGCAGTGAAGTTTAGGATCTAATGTGACAAAAGAAGCAGAGTCAGAAATAGTAAAAATATTATTCAGGATACGGAGGAGAGCTAAATCATCTGGGCTGTGGCTGAAACCCGAATGCACAAGTAAAAATCCCTCGTTTATGAATATTTGTTCTGATTTTTTTATATATTCTCTCACTTCAGATTTTTTTAGCGCATTACAAGCAGAAATAAAATTGTATGTATTTTTTTAAATGTTTCTACAGCAGCATTTCTCCAGTGTGAAAGTTATGATATTTAATCACATACAGAGAAATGGAGGTTTTCAGCTTCGGGTTTTTCACGACTAGCTGTGATTTATGGGCAGCAGCCAGAGGGGGCGCTTCATCAAGGTTCTGCTCCGGGTTCTGGTGGACCGGGTCCTTCAGAGACTCACCCTTCATGGCGTCCAGCGGGCTGCGGTAGCCGGGTCCACATCCAGAACATTTGGCTGGAAAACACAAACAGAACCAGAATCAGCAGCGGGTCAAAGGTCATCGTCGTGTAAACGGTCCTGATCCGTCTTCATGTTCTGAGCCGTGTTAGACAGAAACCAGAACCAGGGAGGAGCAGATAGAACTTCCTCTAACAGGATAAAGTATCCCAGCAGAACCGGTCTCTGCCGGCTACTGGACCAGAACCGGCTCATTACGGCGGGTTGACCAGGAAATAGGGCGGATCTGAGTCCAGATCAGAGCAGACCGGTTCCTTCAGGACCCAACCGGGTCTGGCAAAGAGGGTTATGTAACGCACACACACACTTACACACACAAACACACACACACACACACACCTCCTGTTTCTGTTTTTATGGAAAACTACCAAAGTCCAGAGAGTCCTTGGCTCGGCCCAAAGACAGTGAAAACACTTCTAATCTCTGGAGTAGGACACACACACACGCACGCACACACACACACACACACACACACACACACACACACACACACACACACACGGATCCACCAGCTGCAGAACCTGATCAGAATAATGATCCAGGAATGGATGTCAAACATTCTCAGCTGCATCTGATTTAAAGCTGAAAGTTCCCAGTTTTTCTGAGGGTCCCTGAATGAGGCGTGTGGATATCTCACACCTGGAGGATTATTGATTACCTGATGAAGGTCTGAGGAACAATCAGAATCCTGAAATGTAAAAACTTTCCATCTAACAAAGTCCAACAGTTTTGTTCCCAGATAAAAACGGTTTTTTTTCTCATATGCAGAAACTGTTACAGATTATTAATCTGTTTTCCTGCACTGGCAGGTTATGGTTTAAAACTTCTTCAATTAAGACGAATAATCAAACATCTTCTGCTCTTTCTTAGATGGTTTTACTGGATGCAGAGTTTTTTGCAGTGTGGCTGTGAGCTGCAGCGCATGGAGGCATCGCTCCTCCAGGAGCTGCAGCTCTGCACACCATGAGCCGGAAAGCCGACGCTCTGAGGTCCAATCAGAGAGCTGCAGCCACTCACCCATGCTGGAGCTCCTGGTTGGGTCCGATCCTGGATCCGTCTGAGCCTCCACGCGTTTGGATCCACTGGGGAAGCAAACAGGGAGGGAGGCCTCTTTGTGTATCAGCCAATCAGAGAGGAGAGGGAGGGGGCGGGGTGGAGAGGCTGTTAACCCTCGGGCTTCTGCGATGGCAGTACTAAGAACCTGGGAATGTTTCACAGTAATGTTAATTAATTGGTTCTGACATGTTCTCCTGCCTGTGTCACCTGATCCTGCTTCATTATGGGTTATTTAAAGACTCACTCTGTAACTTTTACACCATAGAAACTCATGTTTTCTGAACGTTTCGGCCACAAAAGAGAGGTCCATGCATGCGACGGTCCCCCCCGGACGTAATTACTGCTCCGGGCTTAAAATCAACCCAACTTGGTTTTTTTAACCCAACACCTGGGTAACTATTGGACCAACCCAGCGGTACTTCTTTTGACCCAACAAAATGGATCAGACATTTCATTAAATGATGGCTAAAACTGATATCTTACCAACTCAGTGACACAAGGGACTCGATCTACCAACCTCCTGAATACAAGCAAACACCAAACTCCTGAGCCACAGTAGATATCTGCCTGTCTGCAAAACAGCAGACTAGTTGAAGAATAAAAAGAGGATTAAAAAAAGCCCACAAATACGGACTTTTCATTAACTCGTTCTGTAAATGGCTAAAAACCAACCAGATGTAAAGCATCCATATATGTTTCCATGATTTATTTATATAGAACTCTTTTAACACAAGGCTGATAACAACATAAAGATACTAATTTAATATGTAATAATAGAGAGACAATGTGAATTAGATATAGGCATACAGCACAAACAATGGATGATCATTTTGGAAAACAGAAGTCGACATTCAAAGCCAAAAAAAAAAAACACTTTTCCTTATAGGAGCTGGATCCATGTGCAGATCGATTGTTCATGTCTGGAGAACTCCTACCAGAGACGTCTCAGACGACTGCAGGTTATTGATTCACATTTACAATTTGAAGGAGAGGCAACTAATTATGAGGCTAACCAGTTGTCCAGATGTTTCAGGAAGTGGCTTCATGCTGATATGAAGAATCGAACTGCAAATGGATCCTGCTCCTTCCTGGTTACTGACCAATAGGAGAGCAGTTGGACCAACAAGGACCGCCCTCCTCATTTGCATAATGAGGCATAAATGCATAAAGTAAAAACAGGAGACAAAGGAATGTAAAAACAAGGAATGCATTTATAAGAAAAGGAAAAACTAAATATATATTTTTCTTGAAGACAAATTACGTAACGAGGAAACAGAAAAATCCAAACATGCATTTCTTCACAAAAATGGAAGTATAAGGAAAGGGAAAACAAAGAATATATTTCTGCTTTTATGTTTAATTATGTCAGTTTTGTTCCTCCATACCCACCATCAGTGAGTGGTTCCTATCTGCACAGGAAAAAGGTTACTCTACAAACAAGTTTTTATTAAAAAATAAACCGGAATAAAAGAATATATTTAAAAAAATAGGAGAAAATGTCAATAAATGGGATTTTTACTTGAAAATAATTTTTTTTCCTGTGCTGCAGGATGTGTGAAGGACGGCTGAGGAGAGTCTGTAAGAACTATAGGGACCCTCAGTTCCTGGAACTATTTTAGCTCCTACTCTGGATCTTTTTTATTGCTAGATTTCTGCTTCTTAAGGCCCAGACGTTTAAAAAAAATAAAATCAGAAAAAAAAGTTCATTTAAGTTTTGTCTCATCTGTCTCTGTCCAGGTTCCTAACTCTTGTGTTCCCCTGGAAAAGGTGGTTCTAAGAACTAATGTCTAAGAGGATGGTTCCAGGAACTCAGTTCTTAGAACTTCTCTAACCAAAAGCAGCGATAATAAATAGAGTTTATCCAACTATTTTTCTGATTGGTTGATGCCAAGAAGGGAAACTTCTGCAGCAGACTCACTCAGAGCAACAAGTTAGTTTAAAATATTATCTAACAACGTTCTAAAAGCATAGCTAGAACTAGTAAAAACCTCGGCCAATCACATGGCGTAGTCAAAGTCCAGTGATTGGTTCCCTGACTCTCATGGCTCCTCCCCTCAATATAAGCTGCAGCGAGGAGAACCAGAGGACGTTCTCTCGTCTGCTGTGGTGATACGTTCCTAAATCAGGGGGCGTGGCCTATGGGTGAGAGCCAATGGGAGGAGGGGGTGTGGTCTGTGATGTTCTAAGCTCGTTCAGAAAAATCTATATAGTAGCTTTAATTGTTAAAATAAGGTCACCAAGGTTCTGTGTTCTCCTTTTAGTACTTTCTGCAGCTGTAAAACACTCCCACAGCATGATGCTCCCACCACCATGTTTTACTGTAGAGATTGTATCAGGCAGAGGAGCAGTGCTTCTCCCACTCATACTGTTTAAAATGAACACCAAAACAAGATCAATATTGAGCCTTTTCCACACATAGCCGGATATTTCCCAAAAATGATTTTTTTCTTCAGTTCGGTCTGTCATCCACATGGAAACGCAGATTTTCAGAATCAAAAATTGAAAAAACTCCAGCCGAAGTGGAGAATGTGGACCAATGAAACCAAACTTTAAAATGCTGCAATGAAAAGCATTATTTGTGCTACACGAGTTTCCCGTCAGAAGCAGCGTTTCTGCCCTCAGAGCTGTTTGTTCCTGATTGTTAAAACGTTTTTTGCTCGCTTGTTTTCACTGATGTATGCTAGAGCAGAAAGTCTCTCTGATAAGATGTGGGAGGACTGCTGCCCCCTACAGGTTTGCCATGTCCGTGAATCTAGTTACATGTGGAAGGAGATCTTTTCTTTAAAACAATCTGAGGAAAATGCTGGTTTTTAAACCCCGCCTACATGTGTACATGGCCTCCAATGAAGGAGCAGAACCATCTCAAGGAGGATCAGAAAAACTGAAACTATGTCAGATAAATATCAGTGTCGCTACAAAGGCTCTGAATATTTATCCAACGTGATAGTTCAGGTTTTCTTCTTTAATTAAAAAAATCTCTATGTTTCCGTTTTGTGTTCAGTCAATATGGCGCACTGAGTGTACATTACTGAGGAATAAAATTAACTTTTATTTTAGCTGCAATTAAACATTTTAATGAGTCTGAATACTTTTAGTACCTTGTGTATTTCAATAGGGTTTTAGCTTAAAATTAAGATTTTATGAAATTGTATATTTTTTTTATTCAAATTACAAAATTATATATGGTTTCATAATACACAATAATCAGTTTTCATTGTGTTCAATCCCTAACATTTAGCAATGTAATATGTTTCTGGTGAGTTGTAGGAACGATCTGAATCAATCCTATAGCCTTAAACAAAATAATTTTTTAGTAATCTAAACACAAACAAGGTTAAGCAAACTTTATGCTCCAAATGAATAAAGATGTTAGATCTTTAAAATGTTTCCCGTTATTTTCAAAACCATAATTAAAAACTGTTTATCCTTGTGTGAAAGTAAAAAAAGCCATGAGAAGATTGATGTTGATTGGACAGCATTAGTCGCATGACCAGTTGAAGCTCAGCTAGCTAACATGTTAGCATTACTAGCTTAAAAACGGTTAGCTAAAATCACAACTCTAATCTTTGACTTTTCATTAATTTGAATGACTTTTAAAAGTCAATAACTTAAAAACGTAATTAAAAAAGCATCAGTGCTCTTTATTCAGACACGTTCTGAGTTTGGGGAGTTTAACCATTTGCTCCAGGAGCTGCTTATGGATGAGGTTCGCTTTCAGCGCTACTACCGTCTGTCCCGCGCCTAATTTTACGACCTCCTGGGCCGCATCGGAGCTCAAATCTTCTACCATTCGGTTCTTCTCCCGCTTCTTTTAAGATACGTGTATAGTGACATCACTACAGTGAGACGCTCTGATTGGTTGACGCAGTGCGTCAAAACTTCAGCTAGCCGAACTTCTGCGTTGCTGTGTTTGCTACTTTGCCGCTTGCAACGCAAGCAGCGCTTGAAAGCTGATGGGGAGCAAGCTCCTGTCGCTTGCTCCCCGGTGGCCGCTTGCCGCGTCCGGGCGTCGGCGAGAGGCCGTGGCGGGTGGCCGTCGTCTCCGGGCCCGACACTGGACATGGCTCCTGGGTCTTGGTCTTAGCCCTCGCGGGGGTGCTGGGGTGGGGGGCTCTGGCCGGTGTTGGTCGGCCTCCACGGTGACTGACCAGTTGGTGGGGTGTGGGCTGGTGGGTGGACGTGCTGGGTTCTGTTGCCACCCGGCCATCGGGCGGTAGTAGCAAGGCTGGAGGATGTCGGCCTGGGGATTGGCCGCCCGGGACTTCGGTCTGCTCACGGGCCTGGCGCGGCATGTCCGGGGTACCCGAGTCGGTGGTGCGCCGGGTTCCGGCCTCGGCCCGGGGGTCCTCGGACGCTGGCGGTGCCTGGGGCGTCTCTTATTGGCGGGGAGGCTTTTTACCATCTAGCACAGGCGCTCTTTTTAACGGGGTGCGCTTGGGACGGGAGGGGGGAGGGCGTTGAGGGTGAGGGGGGGCTAAACTCAACCTGGGTGTCTAGTGACATGTGTTTTGTTAGCAGTGTGAATGTTGGGGAGGATTTAGGTATGCCCCTGGCATGGGGGCTGGTGGATTGCCGGGGCCCCCATGGGGCTCGGCGGTACCGCTGCCGTGGGCCCCGACTGGACGTGCTGGGGCCTCCCACCCCTGGTGGATCGGGCCGAACGGGGGTGCCTATTGGAGTCAGCAGGGGAGCTGGCTCCCTGGGGTTGGCAATGGTCACCCCAGTTATTTTCTCCCCATCCCCATGCCTCTGTCCACCTGCTCCTTCATTCTACCATTCACAAGGCCTTGGGACGTGGGCACGTCACTGGGGTGCGGGATGGAGCTTCCGTCTTCGCTACCCGGTAGCGGCCTGGGTCCCGATTTTATTGAGCAATTTAGACACTACACTTGCAACATTTACAGGGAACGCACATGTAGGGACCTGGCGGTGTGGCGCCACAGGCGAGGCCCCCCCGTTGTGGGGGCCTCGCCTGTGGTGCCGGCACCCACTGGTTAAACGCATCTAGACACTGAGGGCCCGGGGGGGGAGATGGGGGTACCCGGCAGTATTCCCATGTCCCCCCCCTCTGTTTTAAGTGCACATTAGAACAACACGCAACAACACCACATTGAGCTGGGGGAGAGAGGCTGGGGGGTCTTTCCACACCCCTGTTCGTTGGACCATCAGGGGTCGGAGCCCGGATAGAACATCACGCCGTCTGGTCGGGGTCCTGGGCTGGTGGGCTGCTCTTGCCGGTGTGGGGCCTTGGCGGTCTACTTGTCCCCGTCCTGGTGGGCAAAGGGGTCTGTCTCCTGGGTGCAGGGGCAGGGTTCTCTATTGGGGCGTCTGTCCCTGGGCCTGGGAGTATGGAGTATAGTGTACGTATGGGGGGTATGAATGAGTGTATAGCGTCCTTTTTTCGTATGTCCTGTATTTGTAAGAATGTGTAAGCATGAGAGGGAGGGTACGTATGAGTGTCTCTGTCTGTCTATGTCTACCTGTCAGGTTGGGTGTTTGGCTGCTCTCTGGCCTGATGCATCTTCTTCCCTCCCCGTCACTCCCCGTCGGTGATGGTTGCTCCTGCCCGCTGGTTGATGATGACTCTCGATGCATGGGGCTGGGGGTCCCGGTTGCGGCCCGGCTCGGTCCTGGTGCATGTCGGGCGGGTCCTGGGTGGTCCGGTGTGTCGGGCGGCCGCTGTTTCGGGCCGATGTCCTCCTTGGATTGACTGGGGCACCTCTTATGGGGGTGCCGGGGTTGTAGAATAGGTTGGTGCCGTCCGGTGGATCGGTGGGGACCGTGCCTGGCGCCCAGTCCTCCTGCCGGTTCCAGGACTTCAGCTGGCTGGTCTGTTCGCCTGGTGGGGCTGTCCGGCATTGGCTGGGCCCCTGATCTTGGCGCCCCACGTGGGGCGGGATCTGGACCCTGGAGCTGGAAGATCTGGATGTCCAGGTGCCGGCTGGGCGCGGCCTGGGGAGGGCGTACATCCGCTGTGGCTCCCTGGCGTGTGGATGTGTGGAGGCGGGCCGGGTTGTTGGCGGTGGGTACTGGTCCGGGGTGGCGGCGGCGTGTGTTGTCCGTCGGTTGGCTGCGGGTCCTCCTTGCCTGCGGCGGCGGCGGGGGACCCTTGTCGGCTGGTCCCTGGTTGGGGCCCCGCTGGGGGGTGGGGTGCCCCTGGTCCCCGTGGCCTCCGGTTCCTGGTCCGGGCCCGCCCTGGCGTAGCCGGTTACCGGCGGAGCCCGTGGGCTCGTCACTGCGATCTCTCGGGCCCCAGCATCGCGGCTGGTGGGTGCTCCCCTGGGGCTTCCATCTGTTCCCCTCTTGGCGGGTGGTCGACCCTGCGCTGATCCGCCTGTGGACTCTGTACTCTGTGGGACTCTGGATGCATACATCTCTTGCCTCCTCCATGTCTGTGCCGATTCCTGTAGGACGGATTGACGGTTCCTTACACCAGCTATCAATCACTTGCATGGGGAAACCTTATTCAGACCTGCATGCTCGCACACACATAGGTGTGGGGACATTGGTGAGGACGGACATATCTTAAGCTGAGGTTATCATCATTAGTTAGTTGTTCACAGGAGCTTACCAGAAACATTTGTATTATGTTCATTAATCCATGCTTGTGTGTAGTGAATGTGTAATTAAGGGACGGCCCAATGCAATGCATGGAGGCAGTGCAAATCCATTGCAAAGCAATGTATTGCACTGCCTCCATGCAATTGCATGGGCAGTCCCTTATTACTATTCACTTCTAAACGGACTCTTTATTCTTTCACCGTTAATGCGGGTCGTACCGTAGCGTGCACCCCCACAATATATACATCAAAACGACCGGCTCGATCGTGTGAGGTGTGCTATTACTTTTATTGGCGATTGGAGTTACCATGGCGACGTAATTAGCGAAGAACCACCCCCAAAAACACCCATTGGAAATGAATGGAAAAACGGCCCAAAATCATGAAAAATCCACTATTTTTGAAGATTTACTGTGTAGCCATACAATAACTTAGCAACACCATTCGAAATCCAGATTGTAGCCACGTCCGTGCTGTGTTCAGCATTGAAGACCGCATGTCGATAGCTGTTACGGTTTTGTCACAATTTGACTTTGTTCGACCCAAAGTTTGCCCCAAATCGACATTTTTAGAGTGGAGCAGCTCGTTAAGCAGAGTGTGGAGTGATGAACTTTTGGAAGGTCCTCATAAAAATTTAACTCGACGTCACGGCCACATATTTCGCACTAGTGACATGATTTTCGGTCATGAAATAGAGCCGCCCTTTGTGATTCTCAGGATCATTTCAAAATTTCCCTATGTCGCACGGTTTTCTCTCAGCGAGCTCTAGATCGCTCAAAGTGGAACCCAGTTTTAGGGCTTTTCTCCTATAGTTTATCATTGTGGCTGGTCAGGATGATCTCAGCCAGAGAGATGTTCTTAGTCATTTTTCTCTCGTTCCCTCTCGGACTGTGAATAAGGTAGAGACTTCTGCTTTGGCATGAACGAAGAGAAATGATACATCTCGCTCACACTTCAAGAATTTTTCCGATACCTTGTACGGTTTTCGAATGGGAACGATTTGTTCGGCGCACTTTTTGGAGTTTTTTCTTAAAATTGAAGCTCTTAATCATCTTAAGTGTTTGCACCTGCTGCACTTTTCACTCACACTTGTTGCTGGGGAAACAGAGCACCTTTGATCAGAGTTCACTAAAGTTCATTCCACAGTCTATATACATTGAAGCCCTATTAAACCCCACTTAAACACAGGTTATGCTATGCAGTACTATAGAGAGAAGTACTACAAACAAGTCCATGTGTCAGTCCATCTGTCTTTGTCTTTCTGACCATGTCTGTGTCTTTCTCAGTCCCCCTGTCTGCCTGTACCATTTCATCTGTGAATAAGATAGAGAGTTGTGCTTTGAAATAATTGAACACAAAGGATAAATATCGCTAACACTCCAATAATTTTCCTGATAGCTGCTATAGTTTTCGAATGGGAAAGGTTCGTTCGCAGCTGTTTAACACTCTGAACATGGAGAGGAGACAACAGATCATATGGCCTAAAACTCAATGTTATATGTATGTCTGTGATGGCGTAGTGGTTAAGGAAGAGGGTTTGCATCCCAGAGGTACTGGGTTCAAATCCAGGAGCGAGCAGCAAATAATTTTTCTTTGCTGAAAGCTGAACTGGGAGACGAGACAACAGATCATATGGCCTAAAACTCAATGCTGTATAACTGATGTTGTAGTGTAACTGTTAAGGAACAGGAATACAATGCAAGAGGTAGTGGGTTTGAATCCCAGGGGGAGCAGATTTTTTTTTTTTTCTTGTTTGAAAGCTGGAACCAAAATCCCTATGTTATACACAGTACTACATTGCACTTGTATGCATTTTAGTTGATTTCAGCTTTTTCAGTATATTTTCATACTAATCCTACTAATACTAATGACAACATGTTAGCTAGCATTAGCATGCTAGTTAGCATTATCATGCTAGCTGTTGTTAGCATTTTAGCTAATTTTAGCTTTTTGACTATATTTTTGTACTGAATGGGATTATAGTAATGCCAACATGTTAGCTAGCATTAGCATGCTAGTTAGCATTATCATGCTAGCTGTTGTTAGCATTTTAGCTAATTTTAGCTTTTTGACTATATTTTTGTACTGAATGGGATTATAGTAATGCCAACATGTTAGCTAGCATTAGCATGCTAGTTAGCATTAGCATGCTAGCTGTTGTTAGCATTTTAGCTAATTTTAGCTTTTTGACTATATTTTGGTACTGAATGGGTTTATAGTAATGCCAACATGTTAGCTAACATTAGCATTAGCATGCTAGTTAGCATTAGCATGCACACCGTGGCCGTCCCTTCTCTAAATTTCCTGAAATTTTCTAGTTCTTTGTTTATTCTACCAGATCCGAACTATTGGTTTGGTTCTATACACTTTGTTGTTTTTGTTTTGTATTACTGTTTCTCTGCCGTCCGGCAGAGGTGGAGGACTGGGATGTTTTCTTGTGTTCTTTATTTGCCTCCCTGTCTTGTGTCGTCGGTTCGCCCCTCTGTTGGTCCGGTTTCTTTTCTTCACCTTCTTCCTTTCTCCTTTCTTGTCTCAGTTTAATGTCCATGACGTCAGGAAATTGAACCCACAGTAATCACTAATAAAGATTTTTCATACATATACATCAAGTGGCGTACTACAGCGAAGCTGTAATACTCTGCTTGGGAAAGTAAAACTGTTGGGCTTGTACTTGGTACTCAGACACCAATTCTGAGTAGCATACTGCTAGACAGGACACGTTAAAAAAAAAAAAAAAAAAAAAAAAAGCTGATGGAGCCAACGCACAGAACACACCGCAGACTTACGTTTGGGGCGGTGTGTTGGAGGACAGACTGACCACTTTTCTTCCCTCTTCTACTTTTCTCTCCTACTACACTTCAGATATATTTTTTTCTGTTGTTATTGTGATTGTTAACCCAGTTTTCTGTTCTTTTTCTCCCCATAGGAGCTCCACATTGTCTGGTATCCTGCTCAGCTACAGCGCCCCCTGCTGGATGGGGAACATCAGTCCAGATGCTCAAAGTCACAGAGCATCCTCCATGCTGTCCCTTCTCTGTCTTCTCAGACCCCCAGACGATCATGACAGATGACCACCTGTACTGATCCAGGTTCTGGTTCTGGTGGAGGTTTCTTCCTGTTAAAGGGGAGTTTTTCCTCTCCACTGTCGCTGCATGCTTGCTCAGCATGAGGGATTGCTGTGGTTGAGATCAGAGGGGAACTGCCTGTCAATGACTTTGTGCTGCTGGGATTCCTGAACTACAAAACTATTTTACTCAGAATGTCTTTATTAAAATGATTTTTGTTAAGTTTGTTATTAATCTGAGTGATGTTGTATTATTTCTACATATGTTTTAAACATCTATTATTCAGACGTAAAAAGACACACTGTTTACCAGCAGCAGAGGCCTTGGAGATGGTGGGAGTATGTGTGACCTTTGAGGACCTCTGAGACAAAGAGTTTTATTGCAGGCTGTAAAAACAGGATGTCTGTAGATTTAGGATGCCAGAACCAAGGCCATAAAGCTGGGAGTGTTGCTTAGGACCATAAAACTCAGAATGAACTTTTGACTTGGATCCAGGAGAAAAGACACGTCCCTTATGACTGCATGATTTCTTGACATCCAATCATTGTTAAGACACTGTTTAAAACGTTCTGATTGGAGCAGATTAATCCTGGGAGGTTTTGGATGTTTATAAAAGTTATGACACGGAAACCATTCTTCGTCAGAAATCTTTGTCTGGCCCAGAGAAAATAGGGCATGTTTCTCTGTAAACTGCAATTTGTTAATCTGTTCAAAATAAATGTTAAGAACTGGAAATTGGTTCCTTGTCTCTGTTTTGAACATGCACTGAATTAATTTTAAATAAATTAAATTCTACAGTGATAAACTTTATTTCTGCATCATGACTAACTCTGAGCTTTATTGTAATTCTGACTTTTATGAAATCTGTCATTCGGAGCACAGATGTATTTTTCAGCCATATTTACGTCCAAACTCAGAAAGTCTAGAACCTTCTCTTCCAACAGACAGACAGACAGACAGACGGATCGCCTGCAAACAGCTGCTTTATTTCTCACAAAATCATCATCATCATCATGTTACAGGTGAAACAGGAAGAGATTCTGGGTCGCATCATCCACCTGCAGCAGACCAGCCAATCAGCTTCCAGGACTCACTGTGACATCATCAAACATCTCTTTATCCTGCAGACTGAAGGTTCTGGCGCTGTTCATCAGAAACTCACAGCAGAATCACAGGTGAGCCACACCTGGAGGCCCCGCCCACATTACTTAGAGGCTGGCCCCTGATTGGCTGGTGTTTAGACATGATTTAAGGTCCGTATAAACGTTCGTCCCGGTACCGCTGAGTAGTTCCACCAGAGACCAGCTTCGGGGTAAACCAGGTCCAAACATCCCAGCAGAACCGCTCAGCTCTCCTCCTCCTCCTCGGTTCTGGCGCCGTCGTTCCGGGTTTTCACCGCCACCTTCCACTCGTCCCCGACTTCCTCCCCGATCTCGATCCTGAACTCTCGTCTCTCTTTGCCCGCCTCCTCCGTCTCCTTCCCGTCCTCCTCTTCCTCACTGTCCTCCTCCAGCGTCTCTGTCTCCACCGTGTCTCCCTTCGTAACTCCGTCCTCTTTTACCGTCTTCTCTCCTTCCTCCTGTCTGTCCTCAGTCTCCATCACGTCCAGGTCGTCCCGCCTGTCCTCCTGTCTTTCTCCGTCCTTCTCCTCTCCCTGCTCCTCCCTGTCCTCTGGTCTCTCCTCCTTCTCATTCGCCCGGTCCTCCACCTCCCCCACCTCCATCTTCTCGTCGCTGGACACCAGCGTCTCCGGTTCGTCCCCTTCCTGGTCTTCGTCCTCCAGCTCCTGGAGTTCTGGGGACTCCGTCTCTGTCACGTCGGGTCCAAGCAGGATTCCTGTCAGGGTTCTGAGGAGTTCCTCCTGGCGCTGGTCCGGGTTCTGGGCGGTTCCGTCCTGCAGGACGCCCGTCAGGCTGAAGGACGTCCTCCACATCTCCGGCAGCTTGCGGAGCTGCATCAGGGCTTCCAGCAGCCAGTCCACCAGCAGCGCCGCCACCGTCTCCTGGAGCTTTTGGGTCGGCGTCTCCTCCAGTTCTGAGGCGGTTCCGGCCGCAAAGCGGGCCCAGCGGGTCAGCAGGAAGCGCTGCAGGACGGGCTTGAGGCAGACGTCGAGCGGCTGCAGACAGAAGGAGGCGGCGGCGGGCAGCACGGCCGGCAGGCTCTGCGCCGCGCTCAGGGAGCTCAGGAACGGGTCGGCCAGGTGTTCCCGGTGCCGGTCCAGAACCAGCATGGACTTCCCCGGCTGGGATCGGCCCGACAGATGCCGCAGCCACACCTTGCTGTTCCAGATCTCCAAGGCTTCCTCCGCGGTCAGACCTTCTGGGCCGGCCTCCACCAGGAGGAAGTCCGGCAGAACCTTCTCCGGGATCTGCTTGGTGAGCAGAACCAGCGCCGGCAGCAGGGTGCCGTCGGCCAGAACCGCCAGGTAGACGGTGAGCAGAGGCACAGAGCCGGAGAGCTCCAAGGCTTCGGAGCAGCGGGATTTGTCGTGGGCTAGCCGGGAGTCCATGAAGAGGCTGAGCTCGTCCACGGCGCCGACGGAGCGCTCGCTCAGCCCGTGGATCCGGAACGCCTTCTGGGTGAACTCCCTGAAGGAGCGAACCCGGAGATCCAGGGAAGGAGGGCGGGGGCGGCCCAGAGACGTGGCCCTGCCGACCCCACAGACGCCCAGGCGGTGGCGCAGCAGGAAGCCCACGGCCCAGTCGTAGGAGATCCGGAAGGAGTCGCCGAAAGCCTTCTTCTTCTTCAGGACGGAGGCTTTGTTGAACAGATTGCTCTCGGTGATGGGAAGCTGCTGCTCCCGCATGGACAGCACCCAGGCCACCATCCGCTCCGAGCCGTCGGCGTGAAGCTTCTCCTCCGCCTGCTTCAGCCGCCTCCTGGCCTCCTTCAGCCAGGACCGGATGAGGTGCGCGTCGGTGGAGAAGACCCTGGACGCCTGCCGCAGACCTTCGCAGAGAGCGAAAAGGACGATCCGGAGCTGCCGGGCCGACAGAGCGTCTGCGGCAGGAAACGAAGCTGCTGGCTGGACGTTGGTCTCTGATGGAGAAGCTGGACCTTCTCTGCTCAGGGCTTCATTCTGAGCTTCAGGTTCCTCGTCGTTCTCCAGATCATCCAGGTTCTCATCATCTGAGAAGTCCAGGTCCTCCACCGGAGCCATGGTCTCGTCCACGTTGTCTCTGACTTCGTCGACGTCGATCTCTCCGCTGCAACGAGACGATTTCAACATCATTATGAAAGACAATGTTGAATTTCTGCTACAACTGAAGTGTAAAAGTTGTTTTTGCATGAAGTTGCAGAATTTGTCAAATTTAGTCATACAAAATGTCTAAAATTAGTGCCAACATTAGCTAAATTATGTTAAAATGCTAATGTTAGCTAAAATTAGCCAGAATGCTAGCGTTATCTAAATTTAGTTAAAATTCCAATATTAGCTAAATTGAGCTAAAATACTAATGTAAGCTAATATTAGCCAGAATGCTAATGTTGGTTAAAATTAACCAGAATGCTAACGTTAGCTAAAATTAGCCATAATGCTAGCGTTGGCTAAAATACTAATGTTACCTCAAATTAGCCAGAATGCTAGCGTTAGCTAAATTTAGCCAGCATACTAACGTTAGCTAAAATTAGCCATAATGCTAGCGTTGGCTCAAATTAGCCGAATGCTAGCGTTAGCTAAATTTAGCCAGCATACTAACGTTAGCTAAAATTAGCCATAATGCTAGCGTTGGCTAAAATTAGCCATAATGCTAGCGTTGGCTAAAATTAACCGAATGCTAGCGTTGGCTAAAATTAACCGAATGCTAGCGTTGGCTAAAATTAACCGAATGCTAGCGTTAGGTAAAATACTAATGTTAGCTAAAATTAGCCAGAATGCTAGCGTTAGCTAAAATTAGCCAGAATGCTAGCATTAGCTAAAATTAGCCAGAATGTTAATGTTAGCTAAAATTAGCCGAATGCTAGCATTAGCTAAACTACTAATGTTAGCTAAAATTAGCCAGAATGCTAGCGTTAGCTAAAATTAGCCAGAATGTTAATGTTAGTTGAAATTAGCCGAATGCTAGCGTTAGCTAAACTACTAATGTTAGCTAAAATTAGCCAGAATGCTAGCGTTAGCTCAAATTAGCCATAATGCTAGCGTTGGCTAAAATTAACCGAATGCTAGCGTTAGCTAAAATTAGCCAGAATGCTAGCGTTAGCTAAAATTAGCCAGAATGCTAGCGTTAGCTAAACTTAGCCAGAATGCTAGCGTTAGCTAAAATTAGCCAGAATGCTAGCGTTAGCTAAAATTAGCTGAATGCTAGCGTTAGCTAAACTACTAATGTTAGCTAAAATTAGCCAGAATGCTAGCATTAGCTAAAATTAGCCAGAATGTTAATGTTAGCTCAAATTAGCCGAATGCTAGCGTTAGCTAAAATACTAAAGGTTAGCTAAAATTAGCCAGAATGCTAGCGTTAGCAAAAATTAGCCGAATGCTAGCGTTAGCTAAAATACTAGAAATGGTAGCAATGTTTTATTATGAAATCCAAACATTTCAACAGTTCCAACAGAACCCGTCCAGAACCGGGAAAAGGAGAAAACTGGTTTACCTGATTCTGTCCTTGAGGAACCCGATCTTGGTTGATCCTGTAAAACAGCAAACAGATCAAAGTTTGGACGTTCTCAGACCCACCTGTAGCTGACACACCTGCGATCAGACTCACCTTTGTTCTGAGGCGACAGGCCGTGAAACTCCCAGAAGCAGCTGGGCCGTTTGCACAGGCTGGCTTCGCAGACGACGCAGCCGTACACGCTCTCATGGCGCATGTTCTTCAGGTTGCAGTTCTTGCACCTCCTGGAGACGCTGCTGATCTTGGCCATCTTGTGTCTCTGCTTAACGGGCTCCTCCGAGGCGTCGCCCATCCCCGCGCGGGAGCTCGACACCTCCAGCGTCTCAAAGTACCTCTGGGCGCACCGTGCCAGCTGGTTGCCCAGACGCTTGCGGAAGTTGAGCTGGCTGAAGAGGCCGTCCTGCACCCAGGCGGGCGGGTTGTCCTTGCGGCTCTCGCGCAGCACGATGAAGGCGTTGACGATGCTCAGGTTGACCAGGAACCAGAAGAGGTTGCGCCAGTGGCGGTCCTGGGGGACGCCTCCCAGAGGGTTGCACGCCAGCAGCTGCTTGCAGATGTCCACCCCTCGCATGTTCTCCTGCAGGAGGCGGAAGGCCATGGGCCGGTTAATGGTGACCAGCCCCCCCGGTTTGGTGGGAGATCTCCTCCAGACGGCGTCTGGTTCTCCTGCCTCTGCGTTGGTCGACAGGCAGCCCATTTCCTTGGTGTCCCTCCAGCGCGTGGCCAGCAGGGGGCCACACTGGCGCTGCAGGAAGTCCCCGGCTTTCTCCAGGTGACCCTCCTCCCACAGCTCCCTGGGCAGGATGGGGTTGGGTGGAGGGAAGGAGCTGCAGGCGTAGATCTTCTGCTCCAGCAGCCTCTGCATGAGTGGGATGGATGTGAGCGAGTTGGCCAGGAAGAGCTGGTGGTTCTTGTCCTGGAGGTCCTTCACCAGCTCCGGTACCACGCTGAAGCCCAGGTCATGGCCGGACCGCTCCCCGACCTGGACCAAGAAGCGGTGGCAGTAGCCGGACTTGGAGTCGCAGAGCAGCCACACCTGCGGCTGGTTCTGGGGGTTCCCGGCGCCCTCCTCCTCCTCCAGACGGGGCAGCAGCGCGCGGTCGACGGTCAGGCAGCAGTTGGGCCTGTAGGCGTCCCACATGGCGCCTCCCAGGATGCTCAGCATGGGCCTGAAGACGCGCAGCGGGTCGGCGGCGCCGGGCCTGTCCACCAGGCCGCCCATCCGGATGTGGGCGGCGATCTGCTTGAAGCGGCCGATGGACATGGACCGGTAGAAGGTGTAGCTGTTGTCGAAGTGGTTGAAGGACCAGTAGTGGGAAAGGTCCGGAAGGTTGTGGATCCCGATCAGAACCACCAGCCCGATGAAACCTTTGATCTCGTGGGTGGTGACGGGAACCCAGTCGGTGGGGCCGGAGCCCAGGGCGCGGCAGGTTTTGGCGTGAGCGTTGGTCTCCTTGGCGATCAGCTCGAAGAGCGCCGGCGGGAACAGCAGGTAGAAGAAGTCGATGGCGTCGCAGTTCTTAGACAGGAGGTGGTTGGGTCCACAGGGGTGAACGAAGGGCTGGATCGGGGTCCTGGAGCTCTCATCCGTAGGCGTCCATCCATCTGCCCGCTTCCAGGTTGGTATCGGTACGTCCTGGTTCTGGTCCGGTTCCTCTGAAGATCGCTGCTCTGCACTGTGGCACAGCTGGATGTCAGGCTCAACGTACACTGGAAGAAACAGGAAAGAAGGGATTCAGAACCGTAGCAGGCCGGATAAATGGAGGTCTAAGCTTTGGTCCGAGAAGTTCTGGTTTCCCACTGAGCCCGACTGCTGCTACTGACAGATTTCCTCACCAAACATCAAAACCGGATTGAGATGGAGAACAAAGCCAGCTCTAGAACCACAGGAAGGGAAGCGTTAGGAAGAAGACTAACACTGAAGCTGAGCTCATGCTGTTAGAAGATAAACTTTCATCGCTAGCTTATATTTCAGAGTTTGGAGTAGAGAATAGAATTTGTCCCTCCATGTTACATTTATTTATCTAGTTATTGCATTAGCTTAGCTAATAACATGCTAGTAATTCCCATTCATTTACATTGGTTTATGCTAAGCTAAAGCAGGCAGGCTGCTGGTTACTAAATGCTTCTCTTCTCACTAATCAACCCTGGGGAACATGAAAACGGACACATTTATACCTATGGGTGGAATATCTCTTTAAGAAGTAGAAGCAGCTATTTTTAGCCTTAATGATATATAAACCCCTGGCTGTTTGAAGTGTTGAACTGTTCTGAATACTTTGATTTTTATTCTGTACTGTACATCTAATGACAACGTAACAAAGTCAGAGGCGCCGCAGAGGGTCCAAGCAGCCCTGGTAGCTCCGCTCCGTTTTATCGCCTCTACGTCAGACGGTCCTTTCTGCTGCACTGCATTGTGGGTGCTGCAGTCCAACAATTAATCAAAGAACTACAACACACGGAAAAGGTGAAGAAGGAACCAGCAGACCAAACCTGGAAAATCTGGCAACAACCAGTGACATCATCAGTGACATCTCTGATGACATCACACCTGAACCTGCAGGTTCTTGGTTGCGCTCCCACTCTCTCACTCAGCATTGGTTCTAGTTTAAGGTGTGATGTGAAGGTGCAGCCTTACTGCGGGAGCAGCAGGTGGCGCTGTCGTGCTCCGGGTTCCCCAGCAGGTGCTCGGCCATCTGGTCCGCAGACTCAGGCAGGAAGTCGCATTCGGAGCAGCGCAGCAGGAAGGCGCTGCAGGGGGAGGAGCAACATGTCAACGCCATGACAACAATGAGGTCAGAGACCCGTGTCACATGATTGGTCCTCACCAGGGAGGCGGAGCCTTCTGTAGAGGGAGCACCTTATCCCTGGAGCCGCGGACGTGGTGGCTGAAACCCAACAGAACCAGTCAGATTCAATAGAGCTAGCTAGTGATAGCGAGCATTAGCTCCATCATGTCATATATGAGACTTCTGATTTGTAGGCATTTTAAAATCTGTAGCAGTACTCTGTGTACGAATCTGTAGTAGTATTCTGTGTAGTACTCTGTAGTAGTACTCTGTAAAGTACTCTGTAGTACTACTCTGTAGTACTACTCTGTAGTAGTACTTTGAAGTAGTATTCTGTAGTAGTACTCTGTAGTAGTACTTTGTAGTAGTATTCTGTAATAGTCTTCTGTAGTAGTACTCTGTGTAGTACTCTGTGTAGTACTCTGCAGTAGTATTCTGTAGTAGTACTCTGTGTAGTACTCTGCAGTAGTATTCTGTAGTAGTACTCTGTGTAGTACTCTGCAGTAGTACTCTGTAGTAGTACTCTGCAGTAGTATTCTGTAATAGTATTTTGTAGTAGTACTCTGTAGTAGTACTGAGTGTATTATTCTGTAGTAGTAATCTGTGTAGTACTCTGTGTAGTACTCTGTAGTAGTACTCCGTAATAGTACTCTGTCGTAGTACTCTGTGTCCAAATCTGTAGTAGTACTCTGTGTAGTACTCAGTAATAGTCTTCTGTAGTAGTACTCTGTAGTAGTACTGAGTGTATTATTCTGTAGTAGTAGTCTGTAGTAGTACTCTGTGGTAGTAATCTGTATTAGTACTCTGTGGTAGTACGCTGTAGTAGTACTCTGTGGTAGTACTCTTTGTGGTACTCTGTAATAGTACTCTGTAGTAGTATTCTGTAATAGTACTCTGTAGTAGTACTCTGTAATAGTACTCTGTACTAGTACTCTGTAGTAGTATTCTGTAATAGTACTCTGTAGTAGTACTCTGTAGTAGTACTCTGTAGTAGTATTCTGTAATAGTACTCTGTAGTAGTACTCTGTAGTAGTACTCTGTGTAGTACTCTGTAGTAGTACTCTGTGTAGTACTCTGCAGTAGTACTCTGTGTAGTACTCTGCAGTAGTACTCTGTAATTATCTGTAGTACAACTCAGTAGTACTACTCTGTAGTAATAATCTGTAATAGTACTCTGTCGTAGTACTCTGTCGTAGTACTCTGTAGTAGTACTCTGTAGTAGTACTCTGTGTACAAATCTGTAGTAGTACTCTGTGTAGTACTCTGAAATAGTATTCTGTAGTAGTACTCTGCAGTAGTATTCTGCAATAGTACTCTGTAGTAGTATTCTGTAGTAGTACTCTGTAGTAGTACTGTGTAGTACTCTGTGTAGTACTCTGTGTAGTACTCTGTGTAGTACTCTGTGTAGTACTCTGTGTAGTACTCTGTGTAGTACTCTGTAGTAGTACTATCTGTAGTAGTATCTGTAGTACTATCTGTAGTAGTATCTGTAGTAGTATCTGTAGTAGTATCTGTAGTAGTATCTGTAGTAGTATCTGTAGTAGTATCTGTAGTAGTATCTGTGTAGTACTATCTGTAGTAGTACTCTGTAATAGTACTCTGTAGTAGTATTCTGTAATAGTACTCTGTAGTAGTACTCTGTAGTAGTACTCTGTAATAGTACTCTGTAGTAGTACTCTGTAGTAGTACTCTGTAGTAGTATTCTGTAGTAGTACTCTGTAGTAGTACTCTGTAGTAGTATTCTGTAGTAGTACTCTGTGTACGAATCTGTAGTAGTATTCTTTGTAGTACTCTGTAGTAGTACTCTGTAAAGTACTCTGTAGTAGTACTCTGTGTAGTACTCTGTAGTAGTACTCTGTAGTAGTACTCTGTGTAGTACTCTGTAGTAGTACTCTGTAGTAGTACTCTGTAGTAGTACTCTGTAGTAGTACTCTGTAGTAGTACTCTGTAATAGTACTCTGTAGTAGTACTCTGTAGTAGTACTCTGTATACTGTAGTAGTACTCTGTAGTAGTACTCTGTGTAGTACTCGTAATAGTTTTGTAGTAGTACTCTGTAGTAGATGTTATTATTCTGTAGTAGTACTCTGTAGTAGTACTCTGTAGTAGTACTCTGTAATAGTACTCTGTAGTAGTACTCTGTAATAGTATTCTGTAGTAGTACTCTGTAGTAGTACTATACTGTAGTAGTACTCTGTAGTAGTATTCTGTGTAGTATCTGTTAGTACTCTGTAGTAGTACTCTGTAATAGTACTCTGTAGTAGTACTCTGTAGTAGTACTCTGTAGTAGTACTCTGTAGTAGTACTCTGTGTAGTACTCTGTAATAGTATTCTGTAGTAGTACTCTGTAGTAGTACTGAGTGTATTATTCTGTAGTAGTAGTCTGTAGTAGTACTCTGTAGTAGTACTCTGTAATAGTACTCTGTAGTAGTATTCTGTAATAGTATTTTGTAGTAGTACTCTGTAGTAGTACTCTGTGTAGTACTCTGTAGTAGTACTCTGTAGTAGTACTCTGTGTAGTACTCTGTGTAGTACTCTGTAGTAGTACTCTGTATAGTACTCTGAAATAGTACTCTGTAGTAGTACTCTGTAGTAGTATTCTGTAATAGTACTCTGTAGTAGTACTCTGTAGTAGTACTCTGTAGTAGTACTCTGTAGTAGTACTCTGTAGTAGTATTCTGTAGTAGTACTCTGTAGTAGTATTCTGTAGTAGTACTCTGTAATAGTACTCTGTAGTAGTACTCTGTAGTAGTACTCTGTAGTAGTACTCTGTAGTAGTACTCTGTAGTAGTACTCTGTAGTAGTACTCTGTAGTAGTATTCTGTAATAGTACTCTGTAGTAGTACTCTGTAGTAGTACTCTGTAGTAGTACTCTGTAGTAGTATTCTGTAGTAGTACTCTGTAGTAGTATCTGTTAGTACTCTGTAGTAGTATTCTGTAATAGTACTCTGTAGTAGTACTCTGTAATAGTACTCTGTAGTAGTATTCTGTAGTAGTACTCTGTAATAGTACTCTGTAGTAGTATTCTGTAGTAGTACTCTGTAGTAGTACTCTGTGTAGTACTCTGTAGTAGTACTCTGTAATAGTACTCTGTAGTAGTACTCTGTAATAGTACTCTGTAGTAGTATTCTGTAGTAGTACTCTGTAGTAGTACTCTGTAGTAGTATTCTGTAGTAGTACTCTGTAGTAGTACTCTGTAGTAGTACTCTGTAGTAGTACTCTGTAATAGTACTCTGTAGTAGTATTCTGTAATAGTACTCTGTAGTAGTATTCTGTAGTAGTACTCTGTAATAGTACTCTGTAGTAGTATTCTGTAGTAGTACTCTGTAGTAGTAATCTGTGTAGTACTCTGTAGTAGTATTCTGTAGTAGTACTCTGTAGTAGTATTCTGTAATAGTACTCTGTAGTAGTATTCTGTAGTAGTACTCTGTAATAGTACTCTGTAGTAGTATTCGGTAGTAGT